>JARQOD010000080.1:0-50533 GCA_033576555.1 Oophaga sylvatica
GGAATGACGAGTTTTGGGGGGCCCCTTTTTCCCGGGAAAAAGGGTTGTGGGGTAATGTAAAGGATGTTATGGTGGGATTCCCTGTCCCTCGGCTCTATTCTAGTCATTAGCGATTAAATGACAGACTTTTTGCGGAGGGGGAAAATTTGGAGGGTGTTGCCTTGTGAGAGCTGCGAGCCCAGCATGTGAGGAGTGGTGCTGGGGCACAGCGTATGAGTTTCGAAGAAAAAAAGGGTTTTTGTTTCTACTGTGGTGATGCTCTATGCTATTTCAGTCTGCCCAAAAACGGGGAAGACGTTTTAAGCTTTTTTCTTGGGTAGTGTTCAGACTAAGTTTTTTTAAAAAGTCACTCTGATATGCTCTCTGTCCTTTTTTTGTCAGGCTTTCGTTGTTTGGAGCAGCTATTACCCCCTGATGGATTATGTTTTGCTAAAACGTTGTGGTTTTCCCCTTGTCCCCCTACGAAGTCTATTCCCAACTGGGGTCGATTCTACCCCTTGGCTGAGAATAAACCCCAGTTTTCTACTCAGGTGATAATGAGGGTTGAATGATCACCGGGTGCTGCAAATTTTTTTGGTTCTATATAATTGCATGACATTATGTGTGGGTTTCCCTTGGTTCAGTCTCATAATCCTGTTTGGGTTGGAAATCGTGTCTGTAACCGTTGGGGCTCCCAATGTGTTAATACCACACTCCTGTTTTTTCTGCCTCCCCCCAGGTTGGGATGTTCCTGACTTTTTGTTTGTTTTTCTGATGTGTTTAGCGAAAGTAAATTGCATCCTTCCCCCCCCATGGGAAAGTATGCTGCGCTTTTGAATTAGTGCCAGGTGTAAATTCCAAAGGGGTCGCCTTTTTTTCTTGTCTGTACCTGAAACATGACGCTATGCGGTCTTATATAAGAATCATTGGAAAAGGGGTTTTATCAGCCATCCTCTTCCCCTTGGTGCGGTTTTTCTTTGTGGCCAAAAAGATGGTTCTTAAGGCCGTGTATTGATTATAGTTCTTGAACAATATTTGTGAAATATCAATACCCTTTTACCCTTGATTTCGACCTGTTTTCCGGGGTGAAAAAACCCCTATTTGGGTTTACCAAGCTTGACCTCAGGGGGGCGTATAACCTTTTTTCGCATTAAGCACGGGGATGAAGGAAACGGCATTTAAACCCCTGAAGGGCATTTTGAGTCCCTTTTGTGATGCCCTTTGGGCTCATAATGCTCCTTTCCGTTTCCAGTCCTTCATGAATGACATTTTCAGGGGATTTTGGGGGGCAAGTTTCTATTGTTTATTTGGATGTATCTTGATTTTTTTTAATGATGGGACTCTATGTGAAAATGTTCGAACTGTATTCCAGATTTTGAGAGAGAATGCTCTGTATGTGAAGGGATCAAAGTGTCTTTTTGGCGTACAGAAGATCTTTTTTGGGATTATTTTTTTTCCCATTGTTATTGAAATGGACCGGTCAAGGTTCAGGCCATCTGTGTTTGGGTCAACTACTTCATTAAGGTCTTCAGGGGATTTTTGGGTTTTGCCAATTTTTATCGTAAATTTTTGGTAATTCTTTTGTTATTGTTAAACCTTAAATGATTTGACCAGAAGGGTTCGATGGGTGGGAATTGGCCCTGAGGCGGTTCTGCGTTTCAGGAACTTAAGCAGAGTTTCCCACTTCTGCTCCTGTTCTACGGCGGCCTGTTGTTTTTTGCCATTTCGGGTGGAGGTTGATGCCTCGAAATTGGGGGCAGGTGCCGTTTGTCCAAAAAGATCCAGAGACCTCTAAAAGTAACCCTTGTGCCTTTTTCTCTCGAAAATTTTCCCCTACGAACGATATGACGTGGGAATCGGGAGTTATTGGCCATGAAGTGGGCTTTTGAAGAGTGGAGACTTTGGTGGAGGAGCCAAAACATCAGGTGGTGGTCCTTTCGGCCCTAAGAATCTGGTCTATCTGGGAATCTGCCAAGGACTCAATCTAGACAGGAGGTGGGCCTTGTTTTTCACAGTTTTAATTTTGTGGTTTCCTTTTTCCTGGCACTAAGATGTTAAGGCGGATGCCCTCTCGAGGGTTTCCTTGCGGACTTTTCGAAACTATCTGATCCCTCTGTTATTTGAAAGGGGGGTGTTTTCTTTCCGCCATTCGCCTAATTTGGACTTGCTCTGGAGGGGTTTTCAGGAGGATGGCCCGAGCGCTGCCCCTGTTGGAAATTGTTTGTCCGGACCAATGGAAAAGAGTGTGATGTCTGAGATTCATTGTTCCCATTGGTGGGCACCCGGAATTTTTGGTACCAGAGATTGGTTAGTCGGTTCCCTTTTTGGTGGCCCCTTGTCTCGCGATGTCGGGAATTTGTGCAGTCCTGCGGGACTTGCTCTCGCTCCAAGCCTTGCTCTCGCTCTAGTGGTTTGGATGCCATTGCCCGTGCCCAGAGGACCATGGACCCATATCCTATGGATTTCATTTCCGTCTTCCTGTTTCTCAGAGAATGACCACCATCTGGGTAATTTTTTGATAGGTTTTCAAAATGTTACTTTTTGTGCCTTTACCTAAGTTTCCTTCCTCCTCTGAATTGGTGCCGTTTGTTCCTTCGCAGTGGTTCGTTTACACGGCATTCCTGAGACATTGTGTTGACAGAGGAGTCCCGTTTGTTTCCAGATTTGGAGGACTTTTTGTTCTAAACTGGGTGTTCAATTGTCTTTCTCCTCGGGGATTTCATCCTCAGACCAATGGTCAAACTGGAGAACAAACCAGACATTGGAGATTATTAAGATGCTTTGTGTCTGTTCAGGAGATGGGTCTCTTTTTGCCTTTGGCTGGTTTGCTCTTAATAATAGGGCTAGCTCTGCCACTTTGATGTCTCCGTTTTTTTTTGAATTTGGGTTTCCCCTGATTTTCTTCAGGACGAGGAGGTTCTGTCTGTCCAGGTGTTGACTCTGTTGTTACGTATGAGCAGATTTGGGGACCGGTAGTGGAGGGTTGTCCCTCTCTCAGGAGAAGGCCCAGCGGTTTGTAACCGGCATAGACTGTGGTCCTCGGTTTTAAAGTGGGGACTTGGTCTGTTTGTCCTCAAAGAATATTCCTATGGAGTAGAAACTCCTAATTTAACCTAGGTTCATTGGACCTTATAAGATCATGGAGATTTTAATCCTGTTTTTTTCGTTTGCTTTTCCAGGGACTTTAAGATCCAAACGTGTTCCAAGTCCCTTTTTGAAGAGGTTTGTTGAGCCGTGGTTCCTGGCTGCTGTGCCTCCTGACCCTGTTTTGGTTGAGGGCAAAACTGGGTATGTGGTTGAGAAAATATTGGTTCTCGTTTTTTTAGACGAAAACTCCGTATTTGGTTAAATGGGGAGGTTATGGTCGGAAGATAATTCTTGGGTTTTTGCTTCGGACATCCATGCTAGGAGACTTATCGTGCTTCTAGAACTCATCCTGACCGACCTGGTTGTCAAAGAGGGTTCGGTGACCCCTCCTCAAGGGGGGGGGTACTGTTGGAATGGGTTTGAGATGAGTTGGAGGACGGGTCCTGGTGGTAAGGGTACTAAGTGAGGAGGGAAGTGAGATGGGCTTATTTAGAGAAGGTCATTTTCGCAGGGTCGGGGTCATGTTGTGGTTGAGATGTAATGCTGCAGTTTCCCTGAGACTGTGTGGGCTGGATCTGTAAGAAGGCAATTTTTTTTTGTGTTTTTGATATTGCAGTTGTCTGATGTTGGGGGCTTTGGGCCCCGGGGTTTTGCCCTCCAGTTGTCGAGCACTGTGTTTGGAATCTTGAGGACTGTGTGTGGAGACTGGGATACTGCAGAAGAGTCACTGAGGGAGTGTGGGACTGGGATATGAAAGTAGAGGCTTTGGGACTGGGATGCAGACTTCTGGATTGTTGGGACTGGATATCAACTCTGGGCTTTTGGAGACGGGAATCAGGGGTCTAAGACTGGTTGGACGGGATAATCAGAAGTCACTGAAGGCTGTGTGTAGAGCTGGAATGCAGGAGAGTCACTGAGGGACTTGTGTGCTGGTAATGCGGAGGTACTGAGAGGACTGTTGTGAGACGGGGGGGGGGGGGGGGGGGGGGGGGGGGGGGGGGGGGGGGGGGGGGGGGGGGGGGGGGGGGGGGGGGGGGGGGGGGGGGGGGGGGGGGGGGGGGGGGGGGGGGGGGGGGGGGGGGGGGGGGGGGGGGGGGGGGGGGGGGGGGGGGGGGGGGGGGGGGGGGGGGGGGGGGGGGGGGGGGGGGGGGGGGGGGGGGGGGGGGGGGGGGGGGGGGGGGGGGGGGGGGGGGGGGGGGGGGGGGGGGGGGGGGGGGGGGGGGGGGGGGGGGGGGGGGGGGGGGGGGGGGGGGGGGGGGGGGGGGGGGGGGGGGGGGGGGGGGGGGGGGGGGGGGGGGGGGGGGGGGGGGGGGGGGGGGGGGGGGGGGGGGGGGGGGGGGGGGGGGGGGGGGGGGGGGGGGGGGGGGGGGGGGGGGGGGGGGGGGGGGGGGGGGGGGGGGGGGGGGGGGGGGGGGGGGGGGGGGGGGGGGGGGGGGGGGGGGGGGGGTAGCAGAACACAGAGCGTTTGACGGGATAACAGAGTCAGAAGGACTGTGGTGACGGGAAGCAGAGAGTCTAAGGACTGTGTGTGGAGACTGGGATATGCATGGGGAGTCACTGAGAGGTACTGTGTGGAGACTGGGATAATCAGGAGAGCACTGAGAGGACTGTGTGAGAATGGGATAATCAGGAGAGTCACTGAGGGAGTGTGTGGAGACTGGGATAAGCGGAGATCACTGAGAGGACTGTGTGGGAGACTGGGATAATGCAGGAGGTCACTGAGAGGACTGGTGTGGAGACTGGAAGCAGGAGAGTCACTGAGGATGTGTGGGACTGGATAATGCAGGAGAGCACTGGAGGTGAGGGGACTGGATATGCAGAGGAGATCAAGAGACTGTGGGAACTGGGATAATGGAGATCACTAGAGGACATGTGAGAGCGGGAATGCAGGGTCAGAGGGAAGTGTGGAGACTGGAAGAGGGTTGAGACTGGTGGAGGAGAGCAGAGAGCCGAGGCGGTGCAGGAGGATAACGAGAGCTGGGAGATGTGGGAATGGAGCACTGAGAGGACGTGTGGAGGACTGGGATAAGAGGAGAGTCACTGAGAGGACTGGGGAGGGATGACGATAATCAAGAGGATGTGGGACTGGGGACTGAGGAGAGCATGAGAGATGTGGAGAGACTGGGATAATGCAGGATCACTGAGAGGACGTGGGGAGACTGGGATAATGCAGGGAGTCCTGAGAGACTGTGAGAGACTGGGAAGAGGTAAGAGAGGAGTCAAGAGACGGTGATGGGAGAGGAAGAGGAGTCTGGAGAGTGTGTAGCGGGATAATGCAGGAGAGTCACTGGAGACTGGTGAGGAGGAAATGCGGAGGTACTGAGAGGAGTTGAGAGGACGTATGCGGAGACGAATGAATGGGAGAGACTGGTAGGGATGGTATGAGGAGAGTCCTGAGAGCGGTTGCGGAGATGATGAGAGGAGAGCTGTGTGGAGATGGGATAATGAGGAGTCACTGAGAGGACGTGTGAGAGTGGGAAAGAGGAGAGCCTGAGAGGACTGTGGACTGGGAAGGGAAATAGAGAGACGAGGCGTGGAGAGGGTAATGAGGAGAGTCTGAGGGAGTGTGGAGAGGGATAATGCAGGAGGCCTGAACTGGGGAATGGGTAAGATGGAATGGAGGACTGAGCAGGGATGTGCGGAGACTGGGATAAGAGGATGCGAGGACTTGGGAGACTGGGAATGAGAGGCCGGAGAGGACTGGTGGGAGACTGGGAAGATGAGGGGACTGATAGCGTGGAGATGGGATATGCAGGAGATCACTGGAGGACTGTGGGAGACTGGGATAAGAGAGTTCGTGAGGGACTGTGGGGAGACTGGGATAATGCAGGAGACACTGAGAGGACGTGTGGGAGACTGGGAAGGGAGAGTCACTGGAGGGGAGACGGTATGGGCTAAGATGAGATGGGATGGAGAGAGTGAGATGGTGGAGAGGAGGATGTGGGAGACTGGAACAGGTCATAAGGGTGGAGGGATATGCAGGAGTCCTGGAGGACTGTGTGGGAGACTGGGATCAGGAGCAGAGAGGCGTGTGAGTGGGTATGAGAGAGCCTGAAGGTGGGAGATGGATATGCAGGATAAGAGTGTGGGAAGGGTATGAGAGGTTGAGAGAGTGGGAGACGAAGGCGAGGAGGGATTGGGAGAGATAGAGGTCGAGATGGTATGAGGAGGATGAGAGGAGTGAGACTGGTAATGGAATAGAGACTGGGGGAGTGGAAGAGGGATACAAGAGTATGGAGACTGGGTAAGCGGTATAGGAGTGGGGGGTGGGAAATGGAATCATAGAGCTGGAGACTGGGAGAGGGAAATGTGGGAGACTGGAACGGGCGAGCTGGATATGGAGAGATGGATGGGAGCTGGGATATGAGGACTGAGACGGGAGCATGGGACTTGGAACGGATACAGATCAGAGGATGTGTGGAATGGTGCGAGAGTCGGTGTGGAGCGTAAATCATGGAGACGGTGGAGACGAAGCAGATCATGAGGCGTGTGGACGGAATGCAGGAGTCATGGAGGACTTGATGGATGCAGAGATTGGAGACGTGGGAACTGTACAGAGCATGAGAGTGTGAGACTGAACGGGGATCACTGGACGTGTGAGACTGATAACAGGATCTGAGACGTGTGAGACGATGCGGGTTGAGAGGATGATATCAGAGTCTGAGAGATGTGGGAGATGATAGCGGAGTCACTAGAGACTGGAGATGAAGAGAGATCATAGACGGTGAGATGAACAGAGTACTGAGAGGACTGGGTGGGATATGCAGGATATGAGCGTGAGAGAGGACTGTGTGAGAGACTGGGATAATGCAGGAGAGTCACTGAGAGGACGTGTGAGGAGACGGGATAATGCAGAGAGTCACTGAGAGGACTGTGTGTGAGACTGGGATAATGCAGGAGAGTCACTGAGAGGACTGTGTGTGGAGACTGGGATAATCCATAGAGTCACTGAGAGGACTTGTGTGGAGACTGGGATAATGCAGGAGAGTCACTGAGAGGACGTGTGTGGAGACTGGGATAATGCAGGAGAGTCACTGAGAGGACGTGTGCGGAGACTGGGATAATGCAGGAGAGTCACTGAGAGGACCGTGTGCGGAGACTGGGATAATGCAGGAGAGTCACTGAGAGGACTGTGTGCAGAGACTGGGATAATGAAGGAAAGTCACTGAGAGGACCGTGTGCAGAGACTGGGATAATGCAGGAGAGTCACTGAGAGGACTGTGTGTGGAGACTGGAATAATGCAGGAGAGTCACTGAGAGGACCGTGTGCGGAGACTGGAATAATGCAGGAGAGTCACTGAGAGGACTGTGTGGAGACTGGGATAATGCAGGAGAGTCACTGAGAGGACTGTGTGTGGAGACTGGGATAATGCAGGAGAGTCACTGAGAGGACTGTGTGTGGAGACTGGGATAATGCAAGAGAGTCACTGAGAGGACTGTGTGTGGAGACTGGGATAATGCAGGAGAGTCACTGAGAGGACCGTGTGCAGAGACTGGGATAATGCAGGAGAGTCACTGAGAGGACCGTGTGCAGAGACTGGGATAATGAAGGAAAGTCACTGAGAGGACTGTGTGTGGAGACTGGGATAATGCAGGAGAGTCACTGAGAGGACTGTGTGTGGAGACTGGAATAATGCAGGAGAGTCACTGAGAGGACCGTGTGCGGAGACTGGGATAATGCAGGAGAGTCACTGAGAGGACTGTGTGGAGACTGGGATAATGCAGGAGAGTCACTGAGAGGACCGTGTGTGGAGACTGGGATAATGCAGGAGAGTCACTGAGAGGACTGTGTGTGGAGACTGGGATAATGCAGGAGAGTCACTGAGAGGACTCTGTGCGTTTTGCTGGTTTATGATCATCTTGACATGTCCTGTGTTTTGTTTCTTGAAGGTCGTACATTTTCCAAAGGCGATGGGTGAGGCTGGATGCAGAGTATCTTCGCTACTTTGACAACGACAAGGTATTTCCCAGATTTGTAGTCTTCAGGTTTCTCGTCTTGGTTTAGATCTTGTCCATTTTTGGTCGTTTAGTAAACTTAATGGTTGAAGCGGTGTTCCTGCCATTTAAAGTGATTACTTATCACCAGGATATTCCATCACTTTTTGGTCGATAGGGATCCGACCTCCTGGGCATCCAGAAATACTGGGGCCGCTGTACCAGTAAATATGAGGAGCTATTGAAACACTTGGTTCTCTTTCTGCAGGACATGTACTCAAAGCGACTCATTAAGATCACTGCATAACCAAGGTGGCTTCCACAGGAGACCAGAAGTTCGAAGTCACAACGTCAAACCGGAACTTTGTGTTTCGAGCAGAGAGTGATGGTGAGTAGATACATGCAGCCGAGAGTAGAGGCCTCACTGCCCGATCGCTCCACCGCTCACTACTAATTAATTTATCTTGGACAGCGGAAAGGAACGACTGGATAAAAGCGATCCAGCAGGTCCTGGAGGACAGGAGATACAGATTCACCAGAACTTCTTCACTTTCTGAGAACGTGGACAAGTGCGGACTCCTGGATGTGAAGGGCTGTAAGCCAAAGATGTTTGTGGTGGTGGCCTCAGATAAAGTCTTCCTCTACAAGAACGAAGAGGTTAGTATTCATCACTGTGCCACTCAGTGCCCAGATAAACAATGCGCCAAACATGATACCTACACCTATAATGCTCAGCATAAATGAGTACAACCTACAACAAGCATTTTTTTATGACATAAATGACTTCAAAGTCAGCACCGATTCTTCTAGGCCTGGAATGAACAAGTTGGCGACATATTACAGCATCCATCTTTCTTCATTGTTCTGAACAAGCTATTCTAGAACCTGGATGTTTGATGGAGAGTGATGACAACTACTTTCCTCAGAACTACCCATATGTCTTTGGTTGTCAGATCAGGAGACACTTGGCCACTGAGTCACTGTCACCTGTTTTTCAGAAATACAACAGATGTGAGTTTTGTATCATTGTCATGTGGGAAAAGTACTCCTCTACCAAAGGTCTGGAGCGACGGCAGCATCTTCTCTGTCAATGTAAAGTAGGACATCTGTGAATTCACGATTCCATCAATGACATGTGCCCCCCGCCACCAGCAGCTCATGGTCCCACAGAAGGACCCGGCCACCACCAGGTCTCACTGGAGGCACCAGACATTTCTCTTTGTGCTCCTTATCTCAGAGGTTTGCAGCCATCAGTTCCACAATCCTTTCTCTTGGTCTCATCCCTCCAGAGTCCCAGTATCTCCATATTTTTCAGCCTGTGTCCTGGCACGTGGTAGGCAGCATTTTTTGTGTCTGGGCTTTTGGAGCTGTTTCCTCCCTGGACGCCCCCATGCTGCTGCTCCTCTACAGTGTGCTCCAGATTGTGTCCCCAGTTCTGCTTCAGGTGGTGACTTTCATGGTCGCTGGACGTCTCTGTGAGATGCTGCAGCTCCATATTTATTACATTTTCTAACACTTTCGCTCCAGTATCTGACTGATCAGTAAAGATTTTCTGATCTTCTTGGAGCCGTCACTTTATTGTGTAAAGAAATGATTTTTTTCTCAGATCTTGTGACATTTCTCTTCCATGTGGTGCCATTGCTGACAGCATGACATGGGAAGGGGTTTTCTTTCTTGATCTTGTGACATTTCTATTCCATGTGGTGCCATTGCTAACCGCATGTATTGAGCAGGTTTTTCTTTTTTATGTATCGCCTCTTATAGTTCCCCTCTGCTGGACATAATGAAGAATTAGATTTATTTGTGGGTGAATCCTTGTTAATTAGAATTCTGTAGTCTAAACTCTAGCTTTGCTCCTGATAATTTCTTTGGGGTGTACTCATTTTTGCAACATGTTCTTGAATGATTTTGTTAGGAAAATTTACTTTTTTTGATGCAAAATAACAAATTTTGTTTGCAATCAATGGCCGACATTTCTGGGATTATTTTGTAGTATGGTGTCCCATAAAGAATGTTCTTTCTGAAAGGAAACTAAAGGTTTTCTGACAAATCTGTTGGGGTGTACTCATTTATGCTGATAATGTGCTACTCAGTGCCCAGGTAAGTCATGTCCCCAATTAATGCTGCCCTCTGCCACATTGGCCTTCTCCTTCTTTGATCTCTGCTGATGAGTGCACAGGGTGTGCCGCACTTTTGGCTCCGGCTGCACAGATGCAGACTGATGCGAAGATGTCATAACAGCAAATTATGTAAGAGATTTCAACCACATGCGTAAATACCAGGGCTGTCAAAATCCATTCGGGTGGCACATCCCTTGACATGACAAACTTGGAGCCTCTGACTTGTGGGTTGTATTGTTGTGTAACGTTAGATTACTGATACAGTACAGCTCCCTCGATTTTGCCCACTCTCTACCTCTGTAATGCCTGCTCTCTACCTCTGTAATGCCGCCCGTTCTCTACCTCTGTAATGCCACCCACTCTCTACCTCTGTAATGCTGCCGCGCGCTCTACCTCTGTATTGCCTGCTCGCTACCCCTGTAATGCCACCCACTCTCTACCTCTGTAATGCCGCCTTTTCTCTACCTCTGTAATGCCTTCTCTCTACCTCTGTAATACCTTCTGTACCTCTGTAATGCCACCTGTTCTCTACCTCTGTAATGCCACCCACTCTCTACCTCTGTAATGCTGCCTCGCTCTCTACCTCTGTAATGCCTGCTCTCTTCCTCTGTAATGCCGCCTGTTCTCTATCTCTGTAATGCCTGATCTCTACCTCTGTAATGCCGCCTGTTCTCTACCTCTGTAATGCCACCCACTCTCTACCTCTGTAATGCTGCCGCGCGCTCTACCTCTGTATTGCCTGCTCGCTACCCCTGTAATGCCACCCACTCTCTACCTCTGTAGTGCCGCCTTTTCTCTACCTCTGTAATGCCTTCTCTCTACCTCTGTAATACCTTCTGTACCTCTGTAATGCCACCTGTTCTCTACCTCTGTAATGCCACCCACTCTCTACCTCTGTAATGCTGCCCGCTCTCTACCTCTGTAATGCCTGCTGGCTACCTCTGTAATGCCACCCACTCTCTACCTCTGTAATGCCGCCTGTTCTCTACGTCTGTAATGCCTCCCGCTTTCTACCTCTGTAATGCCACCTTTTCTCTACCTCTGTAATGCCTCCCGCTTTCTACCTCTGTAATGCCTTCTCTCTACCTCTGTAATACCTTCTCGCTACCTCTGTAATGCCGCCCACTCTCTACCTCTGTAATGCTGCCGCGCGCTCTACCTCTGTAATGCTGCCTGTTCTCTACCTCTGTAATGCCACCCACTCTCTAACTGTGTAATGCTGCCGCGTGCTCTACCTCTGTAATGCCTGCTCTCTACCTCTGTAATGCCTGCTCGCTACCTCTGTAATGCCACCCACTCTCTACCTCTGTAATGCCGCCTGTTCTCTACCTCTGTAATGCCTCCCGCTTTCTGCCTCTGTAATGCCGCCTTTTCTCTACCTCTGTAATGCCGACCGCTCTCTACCTCTGTAATGCCTTCTCTGTAATACCTTCTCTCTACCTCTGTAATGCCGCCTGCTCTCTACCTCTGTAATGCCGCCTGCTCTCTACCTCTGTAATGCCGCCTTCTCTCTACCTCTGTAATGCCGTCTTCTCTCTACCTCTGTAATGCCGTCTGCTCTTCACCTCTGTAATGCCACCCACTCTCTACCTCTGTAATGCCTGCTGGCTACCTCTGTAATGCCACCCACTCTCTACCTCTGTAATGCCGCCTTCTCTCTACCTCTGTAATGCCGTCTTCTCTCTACCTCTGTAATGCCGCCTGCTCTTTACCTCTGTAATGCCGCCTGCTCTTTACCTCTGTAATGCCACCACTCTCTACCTCTGTAATGCTGCCGCACGCTCTACCTCTGTAATGCCTGCTCTCTACCTCTGTAATGCCTGCTCTCTACCTCTGTAATGCCTGCTCTCTACCTCTGTAATGCCACCCACTCTCTACCTCTGTAATGCTGCCGCGCGCTCTACCTCTGTAATGCTTGCTCTCTACCTCTGTAATGCCGCCTGCTCTCTACCTCTGTAATGCCTCCTTCTCTCTACCTCTGTAATGCCTCCTTCTCTCTACCTCTGTAATGCCTCCTTCTCTCTACCTCTGTAATGCCTTCTCTCTAACTCTGTAATGCCGCCTTCTCTCTACCTCTGTGATGCCGCCTTCTCTCTACCTCTGTAATGCCTTCTCTACCTCTGTAATGCTGCCCGCTCTCTACCTCTGTAATGCCGCCCGCTCTCTACCTCTGTAATGCCGCCCGCTCTCTACATCTGTAATGCCGCCTTCTCTCTACCTCTGTAATGCCGCCTTCTCTCTACCTCTGTAATGCCGTCTTCTCTCTACCTCTGTAATGCCGCCTGCTCTTCACCTCTGTAATGCCACCCACTCTCTACCTCTGTAATGCCTGCTGGCTACCTCTGTAATGCCACCCACTCTCTACCTCTGTAATGCCGCCTTCTCTCTACCTCTGTAATGCCGTCTTCTCTCTACCTCTGTAATGCCGCTGCTCTTTACCTCTGTAATGCCACCCACTCTCTACCTCTGTAATGCTGCCGCACGCTCTACCTCTGTAATGCCTGCTCTCTACCTCTGTAATTCCTGCTCTCTACCTCTGTAATGCCTGCTCTCTACCTCTGTAATGCTGCCGCGCGCTCTACCTCTGTAATGCTTGCTCTCTACCTCTGTAATGCTGCCTGCTCTCTACCTCTGTAATGCCTCCTTCTCTCTACCTCTGTAATGCCTCCTTCTCTCTACCTCTGTAATGCCTTCTCTCTAACTCTGTAATGCCGCCTTCTCTCTACCTCTGTGATGCCGCCTTCTCTCTACCTCTGTAATGCCTTCTCTACCTCTGTAATGCTGCCGTCTCTCTACCTCTGTAATGCCGCCCGCTCTCTACCTCTGTAATGCCGCCCGCTCTCTACCTCTGTAATGCCGTCCGCTCTCTACCTCTGTAATGCCGCCCGCTCTCTTCCTCTGTAATGCCGCCCGCTCTCTTCCTCTGTAATGCCGTCCGCTCTCTACCTCTGTAATGCCGTCCGCTGTCTTCCTCTGTAATGCCGCCCGCTCTCTTCCTCTGTAATGCCGCCCGCTCTCTACCTCTGTAATGCCGCCCGCTCTCTACCTCTGTAATGCCGCCCGCTCTTTACCTCTGTTATGCCGCCCGCTGTCTACCTCTGTTATGCCGCCCGCTCTCTACCTCTGTAATGCCACCCACTCTCTACCTCTGTAATGCCGCCTTCTCTCTACCTCTGTAATGCCGTCTTCTCTCTACCTCTGTAATGCCGCCTGCTCTTTACCTCTGTAATGCCACCCACTCTCTACCTCTGTAATGCTGCCTGCTCTCTACCTCTGTAATGCCTGCTCTCTACCTCTGTAATGCCTGCTCTCTACCTCTGTAATGCCTGCTCTCTACCTCTGTAATGCCACCCACTCTCTACCTCTGTAATGCTGCCGCGCGCTCTACCTCTGTAATGCTTGCTCTCTACCTCTGTAATGCTGCCTGCTCTCTACCTCTGTAATGCCTCCTTCTCTCTACCTCTGTAATGCCTCCTTCTCTCTACCTCTGTAATGCCTTCTCTCTAACTCTGTAATGCCGCCTTCTCTCTACCTCTGTGATGCCGCCTTCTCTCTACCTCTGTAATGCCTTCTCTACCTCTGTAATGCTGCCCGCTCTCTACCTCTGTAATGCCGCCCGCTCTCTACCTCTGTAATGCCGCCCGCTCTCTACATCTGTAATGCCGTCCGCTCTCTACCTCTGTAATGCCGCCCGCTCTCTTCCTCTGTAATGCCGCCCGCTCTCTTCCTCTGTAATGCCGTCCGCTCTCTACCTCTGTAATGCCGTCCGCTGTCTTCCTCTGTAATGCCGCCCGCTCTCTTCCTCTGTAATGCCGCCCGCTCTCTACCTCTGTAATGCCGCCCGCTCTCTACCTCTGTAATGCCGCCCGCTCTTTACCTCTGTTATGCCGCCCGCTGTCTACCTCTGTTATGCCTCCCGCTCTCTACCTCTGTAATGCCGCCCGCTCTCTACCTCTGTAATGCCGCCCGCTCTCTACCTCTCCCTCTGCTCAGGTGTGAGTCTTCTGATCTTTTACAGGACTTTGTGTCAGGTGTTGGGGTCACCTCTATTGACATGAACCTCGGCAACGTAAAAGAGGTGGACAAGAGGAGCTTTGACCTGACGACACCTTACAAGCCGTTCAGGTGAGGAGACCAGACCACGATCGCGAGCTCCCAGCAGTAGTTGTATGTGGGTTTCCTGAGACTTTGGACCCTCAGATAAGAGAATTTTCTCTCCAGCAGCTTCTTTTGGGTCATTGCTGCTTACACCGCTGTGACCAATGCTTACTACCAGAGTCTAGACGCAGGACAGTGGCAGATTTACCTCTGTGACAGGTTCTTCTCTTGTGCTTCGCCTTTATCCTCTCCAATCATTCTGTCCTGTCTCCAGTTTTATTGCAGATAATGAACAGGAAAAGAACGAGTGGGTCGAAGCCATGAAGCAGTCAGTCTCTGCCGCGCTCTCCAACTATGAAGTAGCCCAGAAAATCTGGTCTGCAGAATCTAACACACTGTGTGCCGACTGCAAGTGTCCCAAACCCGACTGGGCCTCAGTCAACCTCTGTGTGGTCATCTGCAAAAAGTGCGCGGGTGAGAAAGAGATACAAGTTATGCACTAAGACCTATAGGGGGCAGTATTATAGTAGTTATATTCTTGTACATAGGGGCAGTATTATAGTAGTTATATTCTTGTACATAGGGGCAGTATTATAGTAGTTATATTCTTGTATATAGGGACAGTATTATAGTAGTTATATTGTACATAGGGAGCAGTATTATAGTAGTTATATTCTTGTACATAGGAGCAGTATTATAGTAGTTATATTCTTGTACATAGGAGCAGTATTATAGTAGTTATATTCTTGTATATAGGGGCAGTATTATAGTAGTTATATTCTTGTATATAGGGGCAGTATTATAGTAGTTATATTCTAGTATATAGGGCAGTATTATAGTAGTTATATTCTTGTACATAGGAGCAGTATTATAGTAGTTATATTCTTGTATATAGGGGCAGTATTATAGTAGTTATATTCTTGTATATAGGGGCAATTTTTATTGTAAAAACCAAACAAATACAAATATACTGACATTCCTCCAGTAATACAAAAATAAATTCACTTGGATTGTACATTCATTATATATCCGGATTATACATATAAAATTATCTTAAAGAGTCCATACACCTGGTTGGAAAAAAAAACAAAAAAAACAAAACATCATATTTCAACCCAGTGACACATCCTTCCATAACTTAACATTTCCTAATGATTTTATCTATCTGGGCTCGGACATTATGTGGTTGACAGCGTCACAGATCTGAGTCGGAGTTATTCTGGTCACCACCGGTCTCCATTTCAGACTCTACCCGAGAGCCCTCAGGTAATGGCTTCCGCTTGGGCGGAGGACAGTCCTCTACGTCCCTATCAAACTCTGCGTCAATTCTTCTAAGGTCATCCTCAAAATCACCGTCAGACTCAGACAGAACACCAAACCTATTAGATAAGTCCATTACACCTGCAGAACTCTGGACCTTCTTCCTGGCTCCTTGGCCAGTGTCATACTCCTTCTCAGGTTTACGGGAGTTCTTGTCCTTTTTCTTCCTTTTAGTCTGAGACACAGATGGTAGCACTGAAGTAATGCCTTCCTGTGACTGCTGCCCCTGAGGGACAACCTCTATACTCCCCTGTGCACCCTCTGAACCCTGCTGCTCTGGTGTCACCTGAGTAGACCCCTGGTGGGCCTCCGGTCTGGCCAGTATTTCCCCTGACAGTAAAGCTGCCTCCTCCAGAATCTCTGCCCCTGCCACCAAATCCTCATCAGGATAGTCCTTACAGATATTGTGCCAGGCGTCAGGACAGTCCCTGTGAGGGTGACCGATCTTCCCACAGAGGTTGCACCTGATGTTCTGGCAGTCTGCAGCCACATGGCCGACCTCCCCACACAGGTTGCACTTCACCACAGTACACGTATTTGCCAGGTGACCCGCCTTGCCACATTTGAAGCACTTACGAGGCTGCCCAGGATAGAAACACACACCCCTCTCCCTCCCAATAAAGAAGGAGTTGGGTAAGTGGGCAGTGATATTATCGCACTGGCGCAGTTTCACCAAAACCCTCCACCCTCCCGTCCAGATACCATCATTGTCTCTGCTTTTGGTGAGGTCAGAGACCAGGTCACAATGCCTCCGGAGCCACACCACAATGTCCTGCGGGGGAACAGACTCATTCCAGAAGATGAGATTAACCGTAACGGTATCTGGCTTAGAGATAGGAATAAAGCTGAAACTACTCCAGCCCTCAGAGTCTCTAAACTTGGGGAAATTAGACCAGAACCTGTCCAGGTCAGTCATGAGCTTAAAGCTGACGTCATAGCCCTGCCTGTCTGGAAGATTAATCACCGCCAAGATGCTGACTGGCGCAAACCCCATCTGGCGACACAAGAGCTCCCTGACCACAAACCTTCTATCTGGCAGATCCTCCTTGGCACCTCTGTGCCGGAAACGCACGACGTTTCTCCGTTTAAACGCCTGGCCGGTATAATTGGCACCAGAGGTGAAGGACGGAGCACCACGACTCCAGGCATTACTGGGGGGAACCTGCGGGGTCACACTAGGCTGACTGACAGGGTGAGGGTCAGCAGCAGGGGGGCTTCTACACCTTGTGTGCTCGGAATTAAAGGGGGGAAATCACAGACATTATCATGTACATTATTATCATCAACATCAATGTCACTATCAGACTGCGCAGCGTCCAGCAAAGATACTGTGCTCCCCCAAACCCCGACCCCTCAGATACAGCGCGGTTATCCCCAGCATCAGAGCCCTGCTGGGCACCATCAGGAACTACCGGCACATGTCCACTGCCCAACTGTTGTGTTTGGCATTCTGAGACCTGTAGTCCCTCTGCTGAAATAT
Organism: Oophaga sylvatica; assembly: GCA_033576555.1. Lineage (NCBI taxonomy): Eukaryota > Metazoa > Chordata > Amphibia > Anura > Dendrobatidae > Oophaga > Oophaga sylvatica. The sequence continues at coordinate 17,020 of JARQOD010000080.1, forward strand.
GTCCATGCTGCTGCTTGGAATCTGCTGCAGGCGGCTGTGCTAGGCATTCTGAGACTTGTGGTACCTCTGCTGGGGTCTGCACTACAGGCTGCTGCTGGTGCGGCATTTGCCCCTTTTGGAAGCAGAAACTTGCAGGCTGCAGCACTGGCCGCACCTGCTTCTGGGGTCCACCTGGGACAATGTCTGACCTGGAACCTGCAGAGTTCTGCTTCTGTGAATTAAACAGTTCCTGGTTCCTATAAGTCTCTGCCAGGGGCCCCATCCTCTCTAGGACGCAGTCCATGTCCCTCACCACTTTTGCCAGCAATACACCCAGTGTGTTCAGAGTCTCGTCATAAAAATCATGACTCCCGGGATTAACAGCCTTTAGCTTATAGCAAGTGTCTATCTGCATCTGTAGTGAGTCTTTCTGCTGCTGTAACTCACCGAACTTCTTGACTAGTCCTGGGATCTCCTCTGCGAGCTGAAGCTCAGGTGCACGCGGCGTCTCCTCCTGGGATCCTGCATTCAGCGATGTCCCCGGCTGCTTGAACCCAGACGTCTCCTTAATTTTCACCACCGCTGGTTTCATGGCTCCAGGCTCCACAGCACTTTTACTGCTGCCACCTGACTGCGACCTTGTGCGTCCAGAGCTCGCCATGCTGGTCACCACATATTTCTGCTGCAAGTTTTCCTGGAGCGTCTGTCTCTCCAGTGAGGTTCTCCTCTGCCTGCTGGAAGTCAGCTGCACACCTGAAGCCGCTGATGGCCTCTCCTGAGCTGCAGGCTGCTTTCCTCCATTCAGCTTCTCACCAGGAGATTTCTTCTGGATTTCTCCTAATTGCACTTCACTTTGCTTGCCTTGGCTGGCCGACTGCTGAACTGCAACTTTCTTACATACAATGGCTTTTCCTTGTTCCGTTACTTTACTCACTTTCACAGCTTCATCCTTCTTGTTGCTGCTACTTCCATTCGGAGCTTTCTTCCCATCAGAAATCACTTTAGGATTTCCATCTGCATTAGAAACAGCTTGGGCGCTTCTTCCCAGTGTAGGCCTGGAAGCCTGGGCCTTGCTTGGGGAGTTTCCCCGCCCAGGGTGGCCCCTCCCTGGGCTTGCTCCAGACATCAGGAGAGCTACAAACACACAACCTCTCAGCTAGGAGGCAGTATTATAGTAGTTATATATTCTGTACATAGGGCAGTATTATAGTAGTTATATTCTTGTACATAGGGGCAGTATTATAGTAGTTATATTCTTGTACATAGGGCAGTATTATAGTAGTTATATTCTTGTACATAGGGGCAGTATTATAGTAGTTATATTCTTGTACATAGGGAGCAGTATTATAGTAATTATATTCTTGTACATAGGGCCAGTATTATAGTAGTTATATTCTTGTAATAGGGCAGTATTATAGTAATTATATTCTTGTAATAGGGGCAGTATTATAGTATTATATTCTTGTAATAGGGGCAGTATTATAGAGTTATATTCTTGTACATAGGGAGCAGTATTATAGTAGTTATATTCTTGTACATAGGGCAGTATTATAGTAGTTATATTCTTGTACATAGGGGCAGTATTATAGTAGTTATATTCTTGTACATAGGGGCAGTATTATAGTAGTTATATTCTTGTACATAGGGCAGTATTATAGTAGTTATATTCTTGTACATAGGGAGCAGTATTATAGTATTATATTCTTGTACATAGGGGCAGTATTATAGTAGTTATATTCTTGTAATAGGGCAGTATTATAGTAGTTATATTCTTGTACATAGGGGCAGTATTATAGTAATTATATTTTGTAATAGGGGCAGTATTATAGTAATTATATTCTTGTACATAGGGCAGTATTATAGTAGTTATATTCTTGTACATAGGGAGCAGTATTATAGTAATTATATTCTTGTACATAGGGGCAGTATTATAGTAGTTATATTCTTGTACATAGGGGCAGTATTATAGTAGTTATATTCTTGTACATAGGGGCAGTATTATAGTAGTTATATTCTTGTACATAGGGAGCAGTATTATAGTAGTTATATTCTTGTACATAGGGGCAGTATTATAGTAGTTATATTCTTGTACATAGGGGCAGTATTATAGTAGTTATATTCTTGTACATAGGGGCAGTATTATAGTAGTTATATTCTTGTACATAGGGGACAGTATTATAGTAGTTATATTCTTGTACATAGGGGCAGTATTATAGTAGTTATATTATTGTACATAGGGGGCAGTATTATAGTAGTTATATTCTTGTACATAGGAACAGTATTATAGTAGTTATATTCTTGTACATAGGGGCAGTATTATAGTAGTTATATTCTTGTACATAGGAGCAGTATTATAGTAGTTATATTCTTGTACATAGGAGCAGTATTATAGTAGTTATATTCTTGTATATAGGGGCAGTATTATAGTAGTTATATTCTTGTATATAGGGGCAGTATTATAGTAGTTATATTCTAGTATATAGGGCAGTATTATAGTAGTTATATTCTTGTACATAGGGGCAGTATTATAGTAGTTATATTCTTGTACATAGGGGCAATTTTTATTGTAAAAACCAAACAAATACAAATATACTGACATTCCTCCAGTAATACAAAACTAAATTCACTTGGATTGTACATTCATTACATATCCGGATTATACATATAAAATTATCTTAAAGAGTCCATACACCTGGTTGGAAAAAAAAAAAAAAAAACATCATATTTCAACCCAGTGACACATCCTTCCTTAACTTAACATTTCCTAATGATTTTATCTATCTGGGCTCGGACATTATGTGGTTGACAGCGTCACAGATCTGAGTCGGAGTTATTCTGGTCACCGCCGGTCTCCATTTCAGACTCTACCCGAGAGCCCTCAGGTAATGGCTTCCGCTTGGGCGGAGGACAGTCCTCTACGTCCCTATCAAACTCTGCGTCAATTCTTCTAAGGTCATCCTCAAAATCACCGTCAGACTCAGACAGAACACCAAACCTATTAGATAAGTCCATTACACCTGCAGAACTCTGGACCTTCTTCCTGGCTCCTTGGCCAGTGTCATACTCCTTCTCAGGTTTACGGGAGGTCTTGTCCTTTTTCTTCCTTTTAGTCTGAGACACAGATGGTAGTACTGAAGTAATGCTTCCCTGTGACTGCTGCCCCTGAGAGACAACCTCCATACTTCCCTGAGCACCCTCTGAACCCTGCTGCTCTGGTGTCACCTGTGTAGACCCCTGGTGGGCCTCCGGTCTGGCCAGTATTTCCCCTGACAGTAAAGCTGCCTCCTCCAGAATCTCTGCCCCTGCCACCAAATCCTCATCAGGATAGTCCTTACAGATATTGTGCCAGGCGTCAGGACAGTCCCTGTGAGGGTGACCGATCTTCCCACAGAGGTTGCACCTGATGTTCTGGCAGTCTGCAGCCACATGGCCGACCTCCCCACACAGGTTGCACTTCACCACAGTACACGTATTCGCCAGGTGACCCGCCTTGCCACATTTGAAGCACTTACGAGGCTGCCCAGGATAGAAACACACACCCCTCTCCCTCCCAATAAAGAAGGAGTTGGGTAAGTGGGCAGTGATATTATCGCACTGGCGCAGTTTCACCAAAACCCTCCACCCTCCCGTCCAGATACCATCATTGTCTCTGCTTTTGGTGAGGTCAGAGACCAGGTCACAATGCCTCCGGAGCCACACCACAATGTCCTGCGGGGGAACAGACTCATTCCAGAAGATGAGATTTAACCGTAACGGTATCTGGCTTAGAGATAGGAATAAAGCTGAACTTACTCCAGCCCTCAGAGTCTCTAAACTTGGGGAAATTAGACCAGAACCTGTCCAGGTCACTCATGAGCTTAAAGCTGACGTCATAGCCCTGCCTGTCTGGAAGATTAATCACCGCCAAGATGCTGACTGGCGCAAACCCCATCTGGCGACAAGAGCTCCCTGACCACAAACCTTCTATCTGGCAGATCCTCCTTGGCACCTTGTGCCGGAAACGCACAACGTTTCTCCGTTTAAACGCCTGGTCGGTATAATTGGCACCAGAGGTGAAGGACGGAGCGCCACGACTCCAGGCATTACTGGGGGGAACCTGCGGGGTCACACTAGGCTGACTGACGGGGTGAGGGTCTGCAGCAGGGGGGGCTTCTACACCTTGTGTGCTCGGAATTAAAGGGGGAAATCACAGACATCATCATGCACATTGGTATCATCAACATCAATGTCACTATCAGACTGCGCAGCGTCCAGCAAAGATACTGTGCTCCCCCAAACCCCCGACCCCTCAGATACAGCGCGGTTATCCCCAGCATCAGAGCCCTGCTGGGCACCATCAGGAACTACCGGCACATGTCCACTGCCCAACTGTGGTGCTTGGCATTCTGAGACTTGTAGTCCCTCTGCTGAAAAATGTCCATGCTGCTGCTTGGAATCTACTGCAGGCGGCTGTCCTGGGCATTCTGCGACTTGTTGTACCTCTACTGGAATGTGCCCTTCATGCTGCTGCTTGGAATCTGCTGCAGGCTGTTGTGCTGGGCATTCTGTGACTTGTTGTACCTCTGCTGGAATCTGCACTACACGCTTCTGCTTTGGATCTGCTGCAGGCAGTTTTGCTGGGCATTCTGAGACTTGTGGTACCTCTGCTGGGGTCTGCACTATAGGCTGCTGCTGGTGCGGCATTTGCCCCTTTTGGAAGCAGAAACTTGCAGGCTGCAGCACTGGCCGCACCTGCTTCTGGGGTCCACCTGGGACAATGTCTGACCTGGAACCTGCAGAGTTCTGCTTCTGTGAATTAAACAGTTCCTGGTTCCTATAAGTCTCCGCCAGGGGCCCCATCCTCTCTAGGACGCAGTCCATGTCCCTCACCACTTTTGCCAGCAATACACCCAGTGTGTTCAGAGTCTCATCATAAAAATCATGACTCCCGGGATTAATAGCCTTTAGCTTATAGCAAGTGTCTATCTGCATCTGTAGTGAGTCTTTCTGCTGCTGTAACTCACCGAACTTCTTGACCAGTCCTGGGATCTCCTCTGCGAGCTGAAGCTCAGGTGCACGTGGCGTCTCCTCCTGGGATCCTGCATTCAGCGATGTCCCCGGCTGCTTGAACCCAGACGTCTCCTTAATTTTCACCACCGCTGGTTTCATGGCTCCAGGCTCCACAGCACTTTTACTGCTGCCACCTGACTGCGACCGTGTGCGTCCTGACCGCGCCATACTGCCATGCTGCTGTAAGTTCTCCTGGATGGTTTGTCTTTCCAAAGACGTCCGTCTCTGCCTGGGAGCAGGAGAGGTGATCTGCACAGCTGGGGCTGATCTCACCTGTGCACCCGGCAGGAGCTGCTTGCTGACTGGGGAGTTACCTGACTTCACATTGTGCTGTAACCCATCACTCACCGACACTTTTCCTTCTTGCTTCTTTGCTGGACTTGGAGAAGGTTTTCCTCCCAAAACTTTACTGACGGCTTTTTCCTCCTTCACAGAACTGCTGCATTCACTGCTCTGCATTCACTGCTCTGCATTCACTGCTCTGCATTCACTGCTCTGCATTCACTGCTCTGCATTCACTGCTCTGCATTCACTGCTCTGCATTCACTGCTTTGGCTCGCTGCATTCACTGCTCTGACAGTGGCTCTGGGATTAACATTCCCATTAGGAGAGGCCTGGGAGGCTTGTCCCAGTGTAGGCCGAGAAGCCTGGGCCTTGCCTGGGGAGCTTCCCCGCCCAGGGTGGCCCCTCCCTGGGCTTGCTCCAGACATCAGGAGAGCTACAAACACACAACCTCACAGCTAGGACTCTGGAGGCAGTATTATAGTAGTTATATTCTTGTACATAGGGAGCAGTATTATAGTAATTATATTCTTGTACATAGGAGCAGTATTATAGTAGTTATATTCTTGTACATAGGAACAGTATTATAGTAGTTATATTCTTGTACATAGGGGCAGTATTATAGTAGTTATATTCTTGTACATAGGAGCAGTATTATAGTAGTTATATTCTTGTACATAGGAGCAGTATTATAGTAGTTATATTCTTGTACATAGGGACAGTATTATAGTAGTTATATTCTTGTACATAGGAGCAGTATTATAGTAGTTATATTCTTGTACATAGGGGCAGTATTATAGTAGTTATATTCTTGTACATAGGAGCAGTATTATAGTAGTTATATTCTTGTATATAGGGGCAGTATTATAGTAGTTATATTCTTGTACATAGGGACAGTATTATAGTATTATATTCTTGTATATAGGAGCAGTATTATAGTAGTTATATTCTTGTACATAGGGGCAGTATTATAGTAGTTATATTCTTGTACATAGGGCAGTATTATAGTAGTTATATTCTTGTATATAGGGGCAGTATTATAGTAGTTATATTCTTGTATATAGGGGCAGTATTATAGTAGTTATATTCTAGTATATAGGGCAGTATTATAGTAGTTATATTCTTGTACATAGGGCAGTATTATAGTAGTTATATTCTTGTACATAGGGGCAGTATTATAGTAGTTATATTCTTGTACATAGGAGCAGTATTATAGTAATTATATTCTTGTACATAGGAGCAGTATTATAGTAGTTATATTCTTGTACATAGGAACAGTATTATAGTAGTTATATTCTTGTACATAGGGGCAGTATTATAGTAGTTATATTCTTGTACATAGGGCAGTATTATAGTAGTTATATTCTTGTACATAGGAGCAGTATTATAGTAGTTATATTCTTGTACATAGGAGCAGTATTATAGTAGTTATATTCTTGTACATAGGAGCAGTATTATAGTAGTTATATTCTTGTACATAGGGCAGTATTATAGTAGTTATATTCTGTACATAGGGGCAGTATTATAGTAGTTATATTCTTGTACATAGGAGCAGTATTATAGTAGTTATATTCTTGTAATAGGAGCAGTATTATAGTAGTTATATTCTTGTACATAGGAGCAGTATTATAGTAGTTATATTCTTGTACATAGGGCAGTATTAAAGTAGTTATATTCTTGTACATAGGGGCAGTATTATAGTAGTTATATTCTTGTACATAGGAGCAGTATTATAGTAGTTATATTCTTGGACATAGGGCAGTATTATAGTAGTTATATTCTTGTACATAGGGGCAGTATTATAGTAGTTATATTCCTGTACATAGGAGCAGTATTATAGTAGTTATATTCTTGTACATAGGAGCAGTATTATAGTAGTTATATTCTTGTATATAGGACAGTATTATAGTAGTTATATTCTTGTTAATAGGAGCAGTATTATAGTAGTTATATTCTTGTACATAGGGGCAGTATTAAAGTAGTTATATTCTTGTACACAGGGGCAGTATTATAGTAGTTATATTCTTGTACATAGGAGCAGTATTATAGTAGTTATATTCTTGGACATAGGGCAGTATTATAGTAGTTATATTCTTGTACATAGGGGCAGTATTATAGTAGTTATATTCCTGCACATAGGAGCAGTATTATAGTAGTTATATTCTTGTACATAGGGGCAGTATTATAGTAGTTATATTCTTGTACATAGGAGCAGTATTATAGTAGTTATATTCTTGTACATAGGAGCAGTATTATAGTAGATATATTCCTGCACATAGGAGCAGTATTATAGTAGTTATATTCTTGTACATAGGGGCAGTATTATAGTAGTTATATTCTTGTACATAGGGCAGTATTATAGTAGTTATATTCTTGTACATAGGAGCAGTATTATAGTAGATATATTCTTGTACATAGAGGCAGTATTATAGTAGATATATTCTTGTACATAGGGGCAGTATTATAGTAGTTATATTCCTGCACATAGGAGCAGTATTATAGTAGTTATATTCTTGTACATAGGGCAGTATTATAGTAGTTATATTCCTGCACATAGGAGCAGTATTATAGTAGTTATATTCTTGTACATAGGGGCAGTATTATAGTAGTTATATTCTTGTACATAGGGGCAGTATTATAGTAGTTATATTCTTGTACATAGGAGCAGTATTATAGTAGATATATTCTTGTACATAGAGGCAGTATTATAGTAGATATATTCTTGTACATAGGAGCAGTATTATAGTAGTTATACTCTTGTACATAGGAGCAGTATTATAGTAGTTATATTCTTGTACATAGGGGCAGTATTATAGTAGTTATACTCTTGTACACAATTGTAGGAGAACATCGCAGTTTGGGGCCCAGTATAAGCAAAGTCAGGAGTCTGAAGATGGACAACAGGATCTGGACAGAGGAGCTGATAGAGGTGAGTTTTTTTCAGTGTCACAAAGTGTTATATGATAATGTCTGTTTTATTGGTTTGTCAGACCCAGAGGTGTAGTTAGGCGCTCAGCCCTGGGGAGCAGGATACAGTGGATCCCTGGGGAGCAGGACACAGTGGGCCCCTGGGGTGCAGGACACAGTGGGCCCCTGGGGAGCAGGACACAGTGGGCCCCTGGGGAGCAGGACACAGTGGGCCCCTGGGGAGCAGGACACAGTGGGCCCCTGGGGAGCAGGACACAGTGGGCCCCTGGGGAGCAGGACACAGTGGGCCCCTGGGGAGCAGGACACAGTGGGCCCCTGGGGAGCAGGACACAGTGGGCCCCTGGGGAGCAGGACACAGTGGGCCCCTGGGAGCAGGACACAGTGGGCCCCTGGGGAGCAGGACACAGTGGGCCCCTGGGGAGTAGGACACAGTGGGCCCCTGGGGAGTAGGACACAGTGGGCCCCTGGGGAGTAGGACACAGTGGGCCCCTGGGGAGCAGGACAGTGGGCCCCTGGGGGGCAGGACACAGTGGGCCCCTGGGGAGCAGGACACAGTGGGCCCCTGGAGAGCAGGACACAGTGGGCCCCCCGGGAGCAGGACACAGTGGGCCCCCCGGGAGCAGGACACAGTGGGCCCCCCGGGAGCAGGACACAGTGGGCCCCTGGGGAGCAGAACACAGTGGGACCCTGGGGAGCAGGAAACAGTGGGCCCCTGGGAAGCAGGACACAGTGGGCCCCTGGGGAGCAGGACACAGTGGGCCCCTGGGGAGTAGGACACAGTGGGCCCCTGGGGAGTAGGACACAGTGGGCCCCTGGGGAGTAGGACACATTGGGCCCCTGGGGAGTAGGACACAGTGGGCCCCTGGGGAGCAGGACACAGTGGGCCCCTGGGAGCAGGACACAGTGGGCCCCTGGGGAGCAGGACACAGTGGGCCCCTGGGAGCAGGACACAGTGGGCCCCTGGGGTAGATCTCTGTGTCTACTGCTACGATGTCGTGTCCTAATAGTGGGTACAGGAGAGCCTCAGCAGATGATTGTGTTGTTACTGAAATAAAAAGAACTATGCTAAGACCAAGACTGATATTACCGCCATACAGTGACCATAGAGTGGTACAGGAAAGACATATATCTTTGTACCGTGTTAGCCAGAAGATAGAAAAATATTCAGAATTGAGAGTCCTCAGTGGTTGATACCTTTTAATGGCTAACTGAAAAGATGGTAACACATTACAAGCTTTCGAGACTCCTCAGGTCTCTTCATCAGGCAAAGACTAATACAAAATCTGAAGAATCACATATTTATACACAACAGGACACAGGAATAATGCAATGGATAAGATCCACCGAGACAGGGACTTTACCAGAGGTAATAGATAAGACAAGTGACGTGAAGCAGAACTGTCATTATGGGAGAGTGACAGACAGTTATGGCCATAAATATTGGAACAGTTCATAGATAAGGAGTGAAAGTTTTATTGTCCTCTGATTGGGGTCTGGTAATCACACTCCTTATCTATGAACTGTTCCAATATTTATGGCCATAACTGTCTATCATTCTCCCATAATGACAGTTCTGCTTCACGTCACTTGTCTTATCTATTACCTCTGGTAATGCCCCTGTCTTGGTGGATGTGGCGCGTTGATGTCTTGGTGTCACTATCTCTGGCGTCCTGTGTGTTCTCCTGCCATTCTTTAGGGCTCAGGCATGAAGCGACCTGCGGCCTGCAGAACAGAGCGTGGTGGGGCATATTGACTAGAGCCAATGGAGGTTTACCTGTATGGGTTTCCTGTTAGGAGTGGCGGTCACTCTCGGGAGATTTCACCTCTGTGTACTCACAGTGGTTAGTAGAGGCATCACATATTTATATATGTTTCCTGGATAGACTGATAACAGAGATCAGTGACTGCATTCACCTGTTTCAAGCTATATTATTACACTGTGTTCCAAATTATTATGCAAAAATTGTTTAGGAGTGATAAGGTAAGAATATTTTTGTTTGTCAGTTAAACTCATTGATGGTGATGTGTGTCAGGGCTCTTTATATCACTGTAAGCAATTGCAGACACCTGTGCTAATTAGTTTGGCAGCTGTGTCCAATGAAAGGCAAGACTACTTAAGAAGGCTGTCTGTTATGATTTGGTAGCTGAGGAGAGCAGGCAAAAAAGGCAATACACCAGAGACGTTGGAATCTACTGGATTGCAGTACCCTGACTAACCACCACAACTAAAGGCAGCCGTGGAGCGTTCCTACGTTGGTCCTAGACGCCTCGTCACAGCCTGAGATGTTAACTACACCTAAAGATAGAAAGAGGAAAGCTATCTGCCCCGGAGCAGATCCCCAAAGAACATAGGAAGCCCCCAAACATGTAATGGCGGTTAGACAAGAGGAAATACAGACACAGACAGAAAATAGTATGAGTAAACGCTGGGGCCCAATCTTCCTAGAAAGAAAAGGATAGGAAGGACACTTACTGCAATCCAAAAAACCCTAAAAAAAATACCAACTCACTAATTGCAAAAACACCTGAGATCACACGACCTCTACCACCTAAATTAGTTCTCTGGTGTAACAAAACTAAGCAGCAGCCACTGAAAAAACTGGAAAAGGCAAATTAACAAATAACAGTGGCTCAGATAAACTGAGAGGAGCACAAGCCCCCGGAGGGGACCTGGCTGACCTCCACAGAAGTGCAGGACAAAATGCAAAAAGCAAGCACAAAAATAAAAGCAGAAAATATCTTATCTGTTAGCAGAAGATGCAGGCAAGACACAGCAAGCTTCCAAGCGAACAAGGAACCAAAGTTGAGACAAGAACAATTGATCACCGGCAACCCTGATGGGAGGGAACCTCCCTTATATAAGACCAGTCTGTAACACCTGATTGCCAATCTTCACAATCTTCATTGAATAGTTCAGTACTGTTTGTAACCACCAGAGGGAGCTTCTGCTCAGAATTCATTTCTAACACATTCACAACAGTACCCTCCCCTTAAGGAGGGGTCACCGAACCCTCATTTGGGCAACCAGGTCGGTCAGGATGAGCTCTGTGATACGCACGGATCAGTCTCCTAGTGTCAGGAGTCGAACCCAGTACCTCTTGTCCACTGGCCAGCAGCTCTACCATCTGAACTATTCTGCTGGCTGCAAAGTTCCTTGCTGAACCCAGATACCATTGACTGTTCTTCCTGATTGGCTACACCTAGTGCTCTTTTGATTGGGCCTCTGATTGCCAATTACACACCCTATATAAACCTGGCCCTGTGGGTGTGTCATTGCGAGATTATTGAGCTCCAAGCCTTTAGTCAAGCGTTTCCTGCTGATCCATTGCTACAAACACTGCTCTCCTGTGAACCGACCTCGGCCTGCCTTCTGACTACGCTCTCCGCCTGATCCATTGCTGCAAACACTGCTCTCCTGTGAACCGACCTCGGCCTGCCTTCTGACTACGCTCTCCGCCTGATCCATTGCTACAAACACTGCTCTCCTGTGAACCGACCTCGGCCTGCCTTCTGACTACGCTCTCCGCCTGATCCATTGCTGCAAACACTGCTCTCCTGTGAACCGACCTCGGCCTGCCTTCTGACTACGCTCTCCGCCTGATCCATTGCTACAAACACTGCTCTCCTGTGTACCGACCTCCGGCTGCCACCTGACTACGTTATCCGCCTGATCCATTGCTACAAACACTGCTCTCCTGTATACCGACCTCCGGCTGCCACCTGACTACGTTATCTGCCTGCTCCTCTGTTACCGAACTGCCTTTCCTGTGAACCGACCTCCGGCTGCCACCTGACTACGTTATCCGCCTGATCCATTGCTACAAACACTGCTTTCCTGTGTACCGACCTCCGGCTGCCACCTGACTACGCTACCTGCCTCTGCTTCCCCTAGTGTTTGCAGTAACATCGGCTCCAACCCAGACGGGATCTTGACAGAATAATCTCGCGCCAAAATGGAGTCCGCTGTGAACACCCTGAGACGGCAAGTTACGGAGCTTCAAAGTTTTTGTACTGACTCTCAAGGAAAATATGCCAAGTTACAAACTGATTTCACGGCGATACAACAGGAAGTAATTGAGCTACAAAAACAACTTCTGGACGTGCGCAATTCAGGGTCCGAATCAAACGCGCGGCTGCCGCTGCCTGCAAAGTTCAGTGGGGATCGCCAGCAGTACCGAGGATTCCTCAATCAATGCCGCATATACTTCCAGATGCAACCTGCTCCCTTTACCAGTGAGAGGAAGAAAGTTTTTTTCATGATAAATCTCCTGACGGATGAAGCTCTTGCTTGGGCTTCACCTTATGTAGAAAAGGACTATGACCTCCTTAATGACCTGGAAGCCTTCACCGCAGCTATGAATCAAGTTTTTGATGACCCAAACCGCTGTGCCACAGCAGAAACCAAATTACATAATTTGCGCCAAGGACGTCGCTCTGTTGCGGAATACACATCGGAGTTCCGTCGCTGGGTGGCCGACACCACCTGGAATCCAGCGGCCCAGAGAAGTCAATTTCGACGAGGGTTATCAGAACCAGTGAAAGACGAGCTTGCCAGGGTTGAGACCCCTGACCAGTTGGAGGACTTTATTCAACTATGTATCCGGATTGACCAGAGACTTACTGAAAGGAGAAAGGAGAGACTGCGAGCACTTGGGAATAGCCCTGGCTTCTCATTTTCAGCATCGGACCACCAAGAAAAGACGCAAGGCGTGTCTGAACCGATGCAGATCGACGTCATCCGAAGACCACTCTCTGCACAGGAGAAGGAGAGGCGACGTGCAGAACATCTCTGCCTCTATTGTGGGGACCCTGGACACTATGCCATCAACTGTCCTAACAAAAGGACTATAGCCTTTACCAACAACAGGTCTGCCAGCAATATGGACCTTTCTCAGCAGTCGGATTCCATCTTGCAGACTATCTCATCAGTAATGCCAGAAATAGACAAAATACATACTACATCATCTCATTTTGTAATCCCCATTCAGGTTGTAATGGGCACCCAAAAAATACAATGCTCTGCCCTGTTGGATTCGGGAGCAGGAGGGAATTTTATGGACTTAAAATTTACACGTGATAATAATATTTCCAGTAGGACCAAATCCACACCAATTGAAATGGAAACGGTGGATGGATCACCCTTGTCTTCTGGACCTGTCACGCATGAGACAATCGAACTGGAGATTTGTATCGAACCGGATCATCATGAAGCTGTCAGTTTCCACCTTATCTCATCTCCGAAATTTCCGGTTATTCTAGGGATCCCCTGGTTTTCAGTCCATAACCCTTCTATCAACTGGGCATCAAGGACCATCACCTTTCCATCTGACTACTGTAAGAATAATTGTCATAAGGAACCCCCTGTTCTCCAACAAGTCCAAATCTCTGAGATTTCGCATGAGAAGGAAGAGAAACTACCACCTCAATATCAGCAGTTCTCTGATGTCTGCAGTAAGAAGAAAGCAGATCAATTACCTCCTCACCGTCCTTACGACTGTCCCATTGAATTGCTGCCAGGAGCAACCATTCCATTTGGACGGATTTACAATCTTTCCGAACCTGAATTGAAGGTATTAAGAAAGTTCCTGGATGAAAATTTAGAGAAAGGCTTTATTCGACCTTCCACATCTCCAGCTGGGGCACCCCTGTTCTTTGTTGAAAAGAAAGACTCCACTCTGCGGCCATGTATTGACTACAGAGAGATGAATAATATCACTGTCAAGAATCGCTACCCGCTACCCTTGATTCCTGAACTATTTGAGAGACTCCGTTCTGCGAAAATCTTTACGAAGCTGGATCTTAGAGGGGCTTACAACCTCATACGGATTCGCCCAGGAGATGAGTGGAAGACCGCCTTCAGAACGAGATATGGACATTTTGAATCTCTGGTTATGACCTTTGGTCTTAGCAATGCCCCAGCCACCTTTCAACATTTTATTAATGATGTATTTCGAGATTTCTTGGACCAATTCGTTGTGGCTTATCTCGATGACATTCTTATATTTTCAGACACCTTGGAAGAGCATCGCAGGCACGTCCAGTTAGTCTTGGAACGACTACAGGAGAACCATCTTTACATTAAACTTGAAAAATGTGAGTTTGAACAAACCAGTATCCAATTTCTGGGATATATCATCTCCCCAGAAGGTCTGAGCATGGATCCCGGCAAAATCAATGCTGTAGTGGACCGGCCTGTTCCAAGAAATTTAAAAGACGTCCAGCGTTTCATAGGATTTGCAAATTTTTACCGAAAATTTATAAAGAACTTTTCACGGATCATACTACCAATTAGTACACTAACAAAAAAGACCAAAGCATTTTTCTGGTCTCCGGAGGCACAGGAGGCTTTTGACAAATTGAAAACTCTTTTTACGTCTGCTCCATTGTTAGTACACCCAAATCCTGAATTGCCATTTACTGTCGAAGTGGACGCCTCGGACTCTGCAGTGGGAGCCATTCTGTCTCAGCGAGTTGGGGACAAAATGCAACTTCACCCATGTGCGTTTCTTTCCCACACCATGTCATCTGCAGAAAAGAACTACGACATCGGTAATAAAGAACTGTTAGCCATTAAAGTTGCCTTCTCCGAATGGAGACATCTTTTGGAAGGTGCCAATCACCCTGTGACTGTCCTCACGGACCACAAGAATCTTGAATTCCTCCGTACAGCAAAAAGATTGTCTGCAAGACAAGCACGATGGGCCTTATTTTTCTCAAGATTCAATTTTATAATTTCTTACCGGCCTGGTTCAAGAAATGGCAAGGCTGACGCCCTGTCCAGGATGTGTTCGGAACCTCAGGAGAGGTCTAGTAATGACGATACAATTCTAGGCCCTAAAAATTTTTTGGGAATATTGCACTCTAGAGGACTATGTAATAGAATTAAAGATGGATATCAAGAGGACTCTTTCCTTAACCATCCTTCGGAAGACGTCGATCTTTCATTCAAAGAGGGGTTTTGGATGCAGAAACACAAAATATATGTACCTGAATCTTCTCGCCTTGAAGTCCTCAAAAATGTCCATGATTCTAAACTGGCAGGACATCCTGGAGTTGCAAAAACACAAGACTTACTACTTCGTTTCTTTTGGTGGCCTAATTGTAGGAAGGACGTGAGGAAATATGTTTCAACCTGTTTAACATGCGCACGAAACAAGACCCCACGATCGTCTCCTCTAGGACTCTTGCAACCACTTCCAGTTCCATCCAGGCCTTGGGGATCTATTTCCATGGATTTTATTGTGGAACTACCCCCTTCCAAACAGATGACCGTCATCCTTGTCATAGTGGACCGACTCACAAAAATGGCCCACTTTATTCCAACTGAAGGAATTCCTACTGCTGAAAAAACTGCAGAACTGATAATCAAAGAGGTATTCAGGTTACATGGAATTCCTGACAGCGTGGTGTCTGACAGAGGCGTTCAGTTTACGTCAAAATTTTGGAAGAGTTTCTGTACAGCCTTGGGAGTCACAGTGAATCTTTCTACCGCTTTCCATCCTCAGTCCAATGGCGAGACGGAGAGAACGAACCAGACTTTGGAGCAATACCTCCGTTGCTTCATTTCCTATCTTCAGGATGACTGGGTGGACTATTTACCAACAGCAGAGTTTTCCTACAACAACTCCATACATAGCGCTACATCTCAAACCCCATTTTTTGCTAATTATGGAGTACATCCAGTATTTATCCCTAATCTGCCAGTGAACACTCCCATTCCTGCTGTAAATGACAGGCTTGCAAAATTACAGGAATCCCAGAAGGAATTATCAGAGATATTACTCAAGACCCAGGAAGTATATAAGGAAGCAGCAGATAAACATCGGAGAGTGCCCCCTGCTCTTCAGGTTGGAGACAAAGTTTGGCTGGTCCACTAAAAACCTTAAGACACATGTGCCATCCTCCAAATTGGGTCAGAAATTCATTGGACCTTTTCAAATTTCTGCAAAAATTAACCAGGTTGCTTTTCGTTTGGAACTTCCCAACAATCTAAAGATTCATCCAGTGTTTCACATATCCTTGCTCAAACCCTTCTGTGAAAACCCGTTTCCAGGAAGAATTCAGCCACCTCCTCCACCAGAAAGGATCCGTGGTGAAGAAGAATACATTGTGGATAAGATTCTGGACTCCCGAAAATTCAGAGGTAAACTGTAGTATCTGGTGCAGTGGAAGGGTTACGGACCAGAGGAAAATTCATGGGAACCAAGGGACAACGTCCATGCTCCTAGACTAACAAGAGCCTTTCATCAGAGGTACCCGGATAAGCCAGCTCCTGAGATGTCCAGAGGCCATCCTGGAAGGAGGGGAGTACTGTCAGGAGTCGAACCCAGTACCTCTTGTCCACTGGCCAGCAGCTCTACCATCTGAGCTATTCTGCTGGCTGCAAAGTTCCTTGCTGAACCCAGATACCATTGACTGTTCTTCCTGATTGGCTACACCTAGTGCTCTTTTGATTGGGCCTCTGATTGCCAATTACACACCCTATATAAACCTGGCCCTGTGGGTGTGTCATTGCGAGATTATTGAGCTCCAAGCCTTTAGTCAAGCGTTTCCTGCTGATCCATTGCTACAAACACTGCTCTCCTGTGAACCGACCTCGGCCTGCCTTCTGACTACGCTCTCCGCCTGATCCATTGCTGCAAACACTGCTCTCCTGTGAACCGACCTCGGCCTGCCTTCTGACTACGCTCTCCGCCTGATCCATTGCTGCAAACACTGCTCTCCTGTGAACCGACCTCGGCCTGCCTTCTGACTACGCTCTCCGCCTGATCCATTGCTACAAACACTGCTCTCCTGTATACCGACCTCCGGCTGCCACCTGACTACGTTATCTGCCTGCTCCTCTGTTACCGAACTGCCTTTCCTGTGTACCGACCTCCGGCTGCCACCTGACTACGTTATCCGCCTGATCCATTGCTACAAACACTGCTCTCCTGTGTACCGACCTCCGGCTGCCATCTGACTACGCTACCTGCCTCTGCTTCCCCTAGTGTTTGCAGTAACATCGGCTCCAGCCCAGACGGGATCTTGACACCTAGCATGGATGTCCGAAGCAAACACCCAAGAATTGTCCTCCTGACCATAACCTCTCCACTTAACCAAATACTGGAGTTTCCGTCTAGAAAAACGAGAATCCAATATTTTCTCAACCACATACTCCAGATTGCCCTCAACCAAAACAGGGTCAGGAGGCGCAGCCATAGGAACCACTGGCTCGACGAACCTCTTCAATAAGGACTTTTGGAACACGTTATGGATCTTAAATGTCCCTGGAAGAAGTAAACGAAAGGAAACAGGATTAAGAATCTCCATGATCTTATAAGGTCCAATGAACCTAGGCTTAAACTTAGGAGATGCAACTCTCATAGGGATATTTCTTGAGGACAACCAGACCAAGTCCCCCACTTCAAACCGAGGACCATCAGTCCTATGCCGGTTGGCAAACCGCTGGGCCCTCTCCTGAGAGAGGGACAACCTCTCCACTACCTGGTCCCAAATCTGCTGCATACGCTCCACAACAGAGTCAACACCTGGACAGACAGAAGCCTCCGTCTGTCCCGAAGAAAATCGAGGGTGAAACCCAAAATTGCAGAAAAATGGAGACATCAAAGTGGCAGAGCTAGCCCTATTATTAAGAGCAAAGTCAGCCAAAGGCAAAAAAGAGACCCAGTCATCCTGATCAGCAGACACAAAGCATCTCAGATAAGTCTCCAATGTCTGGTTTGTTCTCTCAGTTTGTCCATTGGTCTGAGGATGAAAAGCCGAGGAGAAAGACAATTGAACACCAAGTTTAGAACAAAAAGTCCTCCAAAATCTGGAAACAAACTGGACTCCTCGTCAGACACAATGTTCTCAGGAATGCCGTGTAACCGAACCACGTGCTGAAGGAACAAAGGCACCAATTCGGAGGAGGAAGGCAACTTAGGTAATGGCACAAGATGTATCATTTTGGAAAACCTATCACAAATCACCCAGATAACGGTCATTCTCTGAGAAACAGGGAGGTCGGAAATGAAATCCATAGAGATATGGGTCCATAGTCTCTTGGGCACAGGCAATGGCATCAACAAACCACTAGAGCGAGAGCAAGGCTTGGAGCGAGAGCTAGTGCGGGACTGCACAAATTCCCTGACGTCACAAGACAAAGTAGGCCACCAAAAGGACCAACTAACCAAGTCTCTGGTACCAAAAATTCCGGGATGACCGGCCAACGCGGAACAATGAATCTCAGACATCACACTCTTTTTCCACCGGTCTGGGACAAACAATTTCCCAATAGGGCAGCGCTCGGGTTTATCCTCCTGACACCCTTCCAGAGCCAGTCTCAAATTGGGCGAGATGGCGGAAAGAACTACACCCTCTTTCAAAATAACAGCAGGATCAGATAACTCAGGAGAATCCGCAAGGAAACTCCTTGAGAGGGCATCCGCTTTAACATTCTTAGTGCCAGGAAGAAAGGAAACCACAAAATTAAAACGTGTGAAAAACAAGGCCCACCTGGCCTGTCTAGGATTAAGTCGCTTGGCTGATTCCAGATAAACCAGATTCTTATGGTCCGTGAGGACCACCACCTGATGTTTGGCTCCCTCCAGCCAATGTCTCCACTCTTCAAAAGCCCACTTCATGGCCAATAACTCCCGATTACCCACGTCATAATTACGTTCAGTTGGAGAAAATTTTCGAGAGAAAAAGGCACAAGGGTTACTTTTAGAGGTCTCTGGATCTCTTTGGGACAAAACGGCACCTGCCCCAATTTCAGAGGCATCAACCTCCACCTGAAATGGCAGAGAAACATCAGGCTGCCGTAGAACAGGAGCAGAAGTGAATCTCTGCTTAAGTTCCTGAAACGCAGAGACTGCCTCAGGAGGCCAATTCACCACATCAGAACCCTTCTTGGTCAAATCAGTCAATGGTTTAACAATAACAGAGAAATTACCAATAAATTTACGATAAAAATTGGCAAAACCCAAGAATCTCTGAAGAGCCTTTAATGAAGTAGGTTGGACCCAATCACAGATGGCCTGAACCTTGACCGGGTCCATTTCAATAACAGATGGGGACAAAATGAATCCCAGAAATTAGATCCTCTGTACGGCAAAAAGACACTTTGATCCCTTCACATACAGAGCATTCTCTCTCAAAATCTGGAACACAGTCCGAACATGTTTCACATGAGAGTCCCAGTCATTGGAAAAAATCAAGATATCATCCAAATAAACAATCAGAAATTTATCCACAAAATCCCTGAAAATGTCATTCATGAAGGACTGGAAGACAGAAGGAGCATTAGTGAGCCCAAAGGGCATCACTAGGTACTCAAAATGCCCCTCTGGGGTATTAAATGCCGTCTTCCATTCATCCCCGTGCTTAATGCGAATAAGGTTATATGCCCCCCTGAGGTCAAGCTTGGTAAACCAAGTAGCACTTTTCACCCTGGAAAACAGGTCAGAAATCAAGGGTAACGGATATTGATATTTCACAGTGATATTGTTCAAGAGATGATAATCAATACACGGCCTTAATGAACCATCCTTTTTGGCCACAAAGAAAAAACCGGCACCCAAGGGTGAAGAGGATGGTCCGATATGACCCTTCTCCAATGAATCCTTGATATAAGACCGCATAGCGTCATGTTCAGGTACAGACAAGTTAAAAAGGCGACCTTTAGGGAATTTACTACCAGGCACTAATTCAATAGCGCAGTCATAGCTCCTATGTGGAGGCAAGGATGCAGATTTACTTTCGCTAAACACATCAGAAAAAACAGTCAAAAAGTCAGGAACATCCTGAGCCTGGGGAGAGGCAGAAAAAACAGGAGTGTTGGCATTAACACATTGGCAGCCCCAACTGGTTACAGACACAGATTTCCAATCCAAAACAGGATTATGAGACTGTAACCAAGGGAAACCTAGTACAATAATGTCATGCAGATTATACAGCACCAAAAATTTGCAACTCTCCTGATGATCAGGTTCAACCCTCATTATCACCTGAGTAGAGAACTGGGGTTTATTCTCAGCCAAAGGGGTAGAATCAATCCCCCCAGTAGGGGAATAGACTTCCGTAGGGGTATCAAGGGAAACCCACAACGTTTAGCAAAATCAAAATCCATCAGGTTAATAGCTGCTCCCGAATCAACAAAAGCCTGAGCAGAAAATGTGGACAGGGAGCAAATCAGGGTAACAGTCAACAGAAATTTAGTCTGAACACTACCCAAGACAACTGAGCGTGCAAAACATCTTCCCCGCTTAGGGCAGACTGAAATAGCATGAGAGGCGTCACCACAGTAGAAACATAACCCATTGTGTTTTCGAAACTCATGACGCTGTGCCCCAGAAGCCACTCTATCACACTGCATGGGTTCAGAAGCTGGTTCACAAGGCAACACTATTCCACGCATACCTCTGCGCTCACGCAAACGTCTGTCAATTTGAATCGCCAATGACATAGAATCATTGAGACCAGAGGGAGCAGGGAAACCCACCATAACATCTTTTACATTCTCTGACAGACCCTTCCGAAAAAGGGCTGCCAAAGCATCATCATTCCATTTGGTCAGGACTGCCCACCTTCGGAATCTCTGACAGTACAACTTAGCGTCCTCAAGCCCCTGATTTAATGCCAACAAGGCTTTTTCAGCTTGATCAGTGACATTAGGTTCATCGTACAATAACCCCAGAGCCAGAAAAAATGCATCAACATTACTCAATACAGGGTCCCCAGGTGTCAGGGAAAAAGCCCAATCCTGAGGATCGCCGCGCAGGAGAGAGATGACAATTTGAACCTGCTGTGCTGCGTTCCCTGAGGACTTAGGTTTTAAGGCAAAAAACAACTTCCAGTTATTTTTGAAATTCAGAAATTTAGCTCGATCCCCTAAAAAACAAATCTGGCATGGGGATCCTAGGTTCCACAACCGGCAACCTAGCAAGATAGGTAGCAATACTCCGAACTTCAGTGGCAAGCTGATCCACACGGCCAGACAACTGTGCAAACTCCATTGAGAGAAAAAAAAATCCTCAGCACCCAGAGAAAAAGAGGGAAAGAAAAAAAATATATATATCTCTGACAACTCTGACAACTTTTTTTTTTTTTTTTTTACACTATCTTTCCCTTCTGTGAGTACCATATAATTTTCAGTTTGGCCGGTGATACTGTTATGATTTGGTAGCTGAGGAGAGCAGTCAAAAAAGGCAATACACCAGAGAGGTTGGAATCTACTGGATTGCAGTACCCTGACTAACCACCACAAATAAAGGCAGCGGTGGAGCGTACCTACGTTGGTCCTAGACGCCTCGTCACAGCCTGAGAAGCTAACTACACCTAAAGATAGAAAGAGGAAAGCTATCTGCCCCGGAGCAGATCCCCAAAGAACATAGGAAGCCCCCAAACATGTAATGGCGGTTAGCAAAGAGGAAATACAGACACAGACAGAAAATAGTATGAGCAAACGCTGGGGCCCAATCTTCCTAGAAAGAAAAGGATAGGAAGGACACTTACTGCAATCCAAAAAACCCCTAAAAAATACCAACTCTACTAATTGCAAAAACACCTGAGATCACACGACCTCTACCACCTAAATTAGTTCTCTGGTGTAACAAAACTAAGCCGCAGCCACTGAAAAAACTGGAAAAGGCAAATGAACAAATAACAGTGGCTCAGATAAACTGAGAGGAGCACAAGCTGGCCTCCACAGAAGTGCAGGACAAAATGCAAAAAGCAAGCACAAAAATAAAAGCAGAAAATATCTTATCTGTTAGCAGAAGATGCAGGCAAGACACAGCAAGCTTCCAAGTGAACCAGGAACCAAAGTTGAGACAAGAATAATTGATCACCGGCAACCCTGATGGGAGGGAACCTCCCTTATATAAGACCAGTCTGTAACACCTGATTGCCAATCTACACAATCTTTATTGAATAGTTCAGTACTGTTTGTAACCACCAGAGGGAGCTTCTGCTCAGAATTCATTTCTAACACATTCACAACAGCTGTCCCACATTATTAAGCAGC
The DNA here is from genome assembly GCA_033576555.1 of Oophaga sylvatica. Lineage (NCBI taxonomy): Eukaryota > Metazoa > Chordata > Amphibia > Anura > Dendrobatidae > Oophaga > Oophaga sylvatica. The sequence goes on from JARQOD010000080.1 coordinate 39,266, forward strand.
CTACATTTTCTGCCAAAATGGGAAAGAAAAAGGATGTGTCGGCTGCTGAGAAGCAACAAATTGTGGAGTGTTTAGGTCAAGGCATGACTACAATCAACATTGCCTAGACACTTCATCGTGATCATCGCACAATCAAGAAGTATGTAGCTGATTCACAGTACACACAGGGAAAATTGAGGACTCTTTCCTACAGGCAATTACGTCAGGTTAAAAGAGCAGCGGCAAAAAAGCCTTATAGCAGCAGACAAGTTTTTGAAGCTTCTGGTGCCTCCAACGTCCCCCGAACAACAAGATGCAGGGTCCTTCAGAGGTTTGCAGCTGTGCGTAAGCCATCCTGTCGACCTCTATCTCCTGCACACAAGCAGAAACGGCTCCAGTGGCCAAACAATACATGAACACTAACTTCAAAACTGTTTTGTTCACCGATGAGTGCCGTGCAACGCTCGATGGTCCAGATGGATGGAGTGGAGGATGGCTGGTTGATGGACACCCCATGCAAACACGGCTACGGCGCCAACAAGGAGGAGTTGGAGTAATGTTTTGGGCTGGAATCATGGGGAGAGAGATTGTCGGCCCCTTTAGGATCCCTGAATGGGTAAAGATGAACTCCATAGTGTATGTTGAGTTTCTCAAACAGCACTTCCTGCCATGGTTCAAGAAGAAGAACCGTGCATTCCGCAGCAAGATCATCTTCATGCATGATAATGCACCGTCTCATGCTGCACATAACACATCTGCATCTCTGGCTGCGATGGGCATAAAAGGGGACAAACTTATGGTGTGGCCCCCATGCTCCCCTGACCTCAACCCCATTGAGAACCTCTGGAGCATCATCAGAAGGAGTGTCTATGATGGCGGGAGGCAGTTCACATATAAACAACAGCTCTGGGAGGGTATTCTGTCCTCATGCAAAACAATTGAAGCAGAAACCATCCAAAACCTGACAAATTCAATGGAGGAGAGAGTTCAGAAGCTCCTTTCCAACAAGGGGTCCTATGTGCAAATGGAACATCACCTAGAATAAAGGTTTTGAGTTGAAAACTGTTTGATTTCAGTTTGTAAGAACCTGCTAATGCTTATAATTTCACAAATCACCATTTTTTTGTTCTTTATTAAAATGAAAAGGTTGAAAACTCTGCTGTGCATAATAATGTGGAACATGCATTGTGAGTGCAGTTTGAGTGTTTTATTTTTTTTAAAAATATACTGTTATCATAGGCAGTTTATACAAAAACCTTTCAATTGTTCTCTAATAGTTATTTGACTGGAAAATTACAATGACTGCAATTCATATAGGTAATTTGGGAAAATCAGAGAAAATATTATTTGCATAATAATTTGGAACACCGTGTAGTCTTTGTCCTTGGGATGAGTGTCAGGACGTGTAGAAACCCTGTGTGTTTTTTATCCTCTTCACGCTGCAGCTTTACATCCTCCCTTATCAGTGATGTTCTATGTTACTGACCATCTTGTCTGTGTATAAGTAGGACTTGCAGTGTAAGGGGTTAATGATCCATGGAAACGTCCATGCCTTGGAATGTTCTTTGTTCTGTGTCTGGATAAAGTTCCAAGATCAGCTGATGTTTGTGCTGGAGAAGTAACTTTATATCCCGAAGAACTGAATATGGGGTTATATTACAACCGAGACGTGGAGTAACTGAGAGATCACCGCTATGTAATATAGAGAGTAACGAGGAGTAACTGAGATCACCGCTGTGTAATATAGAGAGTAACGAGGAGTAACTGAGAGATCACCGCTGTGTAATATAGAGAGTAACGAGGAGTAACTGAGAATCACCGCTGTGTAATATAGAGAGTAACGAGGAGTAACTGAGAGATCACCGCTGTGTAATATAGAGAGTAACGAGAGTAACTGAGATCACCGCTGTGTAATATAGAGAGTAACGAGGAGTAACTGAGAGATCACCGCTGTGTAATATAGAGAGTATCGAGGAGCAATTGATGAGATCACTGCTGTGTAATATAGAGAGTAACGAGGAGTAACTGAGAGATCACCGCTGTGTAATATAGAGAGTAACGAGGAGTAACTGAGAGATCACCGCTGTGTAATATAGAGAGTAACGAGGAGTAACGAGAATCACTGTGTAATATAGAGAGTAACGAGGAGTAACAGAGAATCACCGCTGTGTAATATAGAGAGTAACGAGGAGTAACAGAGATCGCTGTAATTAGAGAGTAACGAGGATAACGAGAGATCACGCTATGTAATATAGAGAGTAACGAGGAGTAACTGAGATCACGCTTGTAATATAGAGAGTAACGAGGAGTAACTGAGATCACTGCTGTGTAATATAGAGAGTAACGAGGAGTAACTGAAATCACCGCTGTGTAATATAGAGAGTAACGAGGATAACTGAAGATCACCGCTGTGTAATAAGAGTAACGGGAGTAACTGAGAGATCACCGCTGTGTAATAATAAGAGTAAGGAGATCACGCTGAAAAATACGAGAGTAACTGAGAGATCACCGCTATGTAATATAGAGAGTAACGAGGAGAACTGTGAGATCACTGTTGTAATATAGAGAGTAACGAGGAGAACGTGATCACGCTTGTAATATAGAGAGTAAGAGGAGTAACTGAGAGATCACGCTATGTAATATAGAGAGTAACGAGGAGTAACTGAGAGATCACCGCTGTGTAATATAGAGAGTAAAGGGTAGAGATCACCCCTGTGTAAATGAGAGTAACGAGAAAAATCACCGCTGTGTAATATAGAGAGTAACGAGGATAACTGAGAGATCACCCTGTGTAATATAGAGATAACGAGGAGTAACTGAGAGATCACCGCTGTGTAATATAGAGAGTAATGAGGAGTAACAAAGAGATCACCGCTGTGTAATATAGAGTAATGAGGAGTAACAGAGAGATCACCCTGTGTAATATAGAGTAACGAGGAGTAACATAGATCACGCTTGTAATTGAGAGTAAGAGAGTAACTGAGATCACGCTGTGTAATTGAGAGTAACGAGGAGTAACTGAAATCACCACTGTGTAATATAGAGAGTAACGAGGAGAACTGGAGATCACCGCTTGTAATATAGAGAGTAACGAGAGGAACTGAGAGATCACGCTGTGTAATATAGAGAGTAACGAGGAGAACTGGAGATCACCGTGTGTAATATAGAGAGTAACGAGGAGTAACTGAGAGATCACCGCTGTGTAATATAGAGAGTAACGAGGAGTAACTGAGAGATCACTGCTGTGTAATATAGAGAGTAACGAGGACTGTGAAGATCACCGCTGTGTAATGAGTAGAGGAGTAACTGTGAGATCACCGCTGTGTAATATAGAGAGTAACTGTGAGATCACCGCTGTGTAATATAGAGAGTAGATAACTGAGAGATCACCGCTGTGTAATATAGAGAGTAACGAGGAGTAACTGAGAGATCACCACTGTGTAATATAGAGAGTAACGGTAACGAGATCACCGCTGTGTAATATATAGAGGTATGAATCACCGCTGTGTATAGAGTAAAACTGAAATCACCGCTGTGTAATATAGAGAGTAACGAGGTAACGAGAGATCACCGCTGTGTAATATAGAGAGTAACGAGGAGAACTGAGAGATCACTGCTGTGTAATTAGAGAGTAACGAGGAGTAACTGAGAGATCACCCCTGTTGTAATATAGAGAGTAACGAGGAGGAACTGAGAATCACGCATTGTAATATAGAGAGTAACGAGGAGGAACTGAGAGATCACTGCTGTGTAATAGTAGAGTAACGAGGAGTAACTGAGATCACCGCTATGTAATATAGAGAGTAACGAGGAGTAACTGAGAGATCACCGCTTGTATAGAGAGTAACGAGGAGTAACGAGAGATCACGCTGTGTAATTATAGAGAGTAACGAGGTATAACTGAGAGATCACCGCTGTGTAATATAGAGTAACGAGGAGTAACTGAGAGATCACCGCTGTGTAATATAGAGAGTAACTGAGAAAGATCACCGCTGTGTAATATAGAGAGTAAGAGGAGTAACTGAGAGATCACCGCTGTGTAATATAGAGAGTAACGAGGAGTAACTGGAGATCACGCTTGTAATTAGAGAGTAATGAGGAGTAACTGTGAGATTACGCTGTGTAATATAGTAAGAGGAGTAACTGTGAGATCATTGTTGTGTAATATAGAGTAACGAGGAGTTAACTGGTCACGTGTAAATAGAGATAACGACACCGCTGTGTAATATAGAGAGTAACGAGGAGCAACTGTGAGATCACTGCTGTGTAATATAGAGAGTAACGAGGAGTAACTGAGATCACCACTGTGTAATATAGAGAGTAACGAGGAGTAACTGAGATCACCCTGTGTATATAAGAGTAACGAGGAGTAACTGAGATCACGCTGTGTAATATAGAGAGTAACGAGGAGTAAGAGATCACTGCTGTGTAATATAGAGAGTAACGAGGAGGTAACTGTGAGATCACCACTGTGTAATATAGAGAGTAACGAGGAGTAACAGAGATCACCGCTGTGTAATATAGAGAGTAACGAGGAGTAACTGAAGATCACCGCTGTGTAATATAGAGAGTAACGAAGAGTAACTGAGATCACCGCTGTGTAATATAGAGAGTGACGAGGAGTAACTGAGAGATCACCGCTGTGTAATATAGAGAGTATCGAGGAGCAATTGTGAGATCACTGCTGTGTAATATAGAGAGTAACGAGGAGTAACTGAGAGATCACCGCTGTGTAATATAGAGAGTAACGAGGAGTAACTGAGAGATCACCGCTGTGTAATATAGAGAGTAACGAGGAGTAACTGAGATCACTGTGTAATATAGAGAGTAACGAGGAGTAACAGAGATCACCGCTGTGTAATATAGAGAGTAACGAGGAGTAACTGAGAGATCACTGCTGTGTAATATAGAGAGTAACGAGGAGTAACTGAGAGATCACCGCTATGTAATATAGAGAGTAACGAGGAGTAACTGAGATCACTGCTGTGTAATATAGAGAGTAACGAGGAGTAACTGAGATCACTGCTGTGTAATATAGAGAGTAACGAGGAGTAACTGAAATCACCGCTGTGTAATATAGAGAGTAACGAGGAGTAACTGAGAGATCACCGCTGTGTAATAAGAGAGTAACGAGGAGTAACTGAGAGATCACCGCTAATGTAATATAGAGAGTAACTGTGAGATCACCGCTGTGTAATATAGAGAGTAACGAGGAGTAACTGAGAGATCACCGCTATGTAATATAGAGAGTAACGAGGAGGAACTGTGAGATCACTGTTGTGTAATATAGAGAGTAACGAGGAGTAACTGAGTGATCACCGCTATGTAATATAGAGAGTAATGAGGAGTAACTGAGAGATCACCGCTATGTAATATAGAGAGTAACGAGGAGTAACTGAGAGATCACCGCTGTGTAATATAGAGAGTAACGAGGAGTAACAGAGATCACCCCTGTGTAAAATAGAGAGTAAAAGAGGAGTAACTGAGAGATCACCGCTGTGTAATATAGAGAACGAGGAGTAACGAGAGATCACCGCTGTGTAATATAGAGAGTAATGAGGAGTAACAGAGAGATCCCGCTGTGTAATATAGAGAGTAAGAGGAGTAACAAAGAGATCACCGCTGTGTAATTAGAGAGTAATGAGGAGTAACGAGAGATCACCCGCTGTGTAATATAGAGAGTAACGAGGAGTAACTAGAATCACGCTTTGTAATATGAGAGTAACGAGGAGTAACTGGGGAGATCACTGCTGTGTAATATAGAGAGTAACGAGGAGAACTGAAATCACCCACTGTGTAATATAGAGAGTAACGAGGAGTAACTGAGAGATCACCGCTATGTAATATAGAGAGTAACGAGGAGTAACTGAGAGATCACCGCTGTGTAATATAGAGAGTAACGAGGAGGTAACTGAGAGATCACTGCTGTGTAATATAGAGAGTAACGAGGAGTAACTGAGAGATCACTGCTGTGTAATATAGGAGAGTAACGAGGAGGAACTGAGAGATCACCGCTGTGTAATATAGAGAGTAACGAGGAGTAACAGAGATCATCGCTTTGTAATTGAGGATAACGGAGTAACTGAGATCACCGCTGTGTAATATAGAGAGTAACGAAACTGAGATCACCGCTGTGTAATATAGAGAGTAACGAGGAGTAACTGAAGATCACCGCTGTGTAATATAGAGAGTAACGAGAGTAAACTGAAATCACCGCTGTGTAATATAGAGAGTAACGAGGAGTAACTGAGATCACTGCTGTGAATATAGAGAGTAACGAGGAGAACTGAAATCACCGCTGTGTAATATAGAGAGTAACGAGGAGTAACTGAGAGATCACCGCTGTGTAAATAGAGAGTAACGAGGAGTAACTGAGAGATCACCGCTTGTAATATAGAGAGTAACGAGGAGTAACTGAGAGATCACTGCTGTGTAATATGAGAGTAACGAGGAGAACTGAGAGATCACTGCTGTGTAATATAGAGAGTAAAAGAGGGGTAACTGAGAGATCACCGCTGTGTAATATAGAGTAACTGGAGTAACTGTGAGATCACTGTTGTGTAATATAGAGAGTAACGAGGAGTAACTGAGTGATCACCGCTGTGTAATATAGAGAGTAACGAGGAGTAACGAGAGATCACCGCTGTGTAATATAGAGAGTAACGAGGAGTAACTAGAGATCACCGCTGTGTAATATAGAGAGTAACGAGGAGTAACGAGAGATCACCGCTGTGTAATTGAGTAGAGGAGTAACTGAATCACGCTGGAATAAGAGTAACTGGAGATCACCGCTGTGTAATATAGAGAGTAACGAGGAGTAACTGAGAGATCACCGCTGTGTAATATAGAGAGTAACGAGGAGTAACTGAGAGATCACCGCTGTGTAATATAGAGAGTAACGAGGAGTAACTGGAGATCACGCTGTTGTAATATAGAGAGTAAGAGGAGTAACTGAGTGATCACCGCTTGTAATATAGAGAGTAACTGAGGACTGAGATCACGTGTGTAATATAGAGAGTAACGAGGAGTAACTGAGGATCACCGCTGTGTAATATAGAGAGTAACGAGGAGTAACTGAGAGATCACCGCTGTGTAATATGAGAGTAACGAGGAGTAACTGGAGATCACCGCTGTGTAATATAGAGAGTAACGAGGAGTAACTGAGAGATCACCGCTGTGTAATATAGAGAGTAACGAGGAGTAACTGAGAGATCACCGCTGTGTAATATAGAGAGTAACGAGGAGTAACTGAGAGATCACCGCTGTGTAATATAGAGAGTAACGAGGAGTAACTGAGAGATCACCGCTGTGTAATATAGAGAGTAACGAGGAGTAACGAGATCACCGCTGTGTAATATAGAGAGAGTAACGAGGAGTAACTGAGATCACCGCTGTGTAATATAGAGAGTAACGAGGAGTAACTGAGAGATCACCGCTGTGTAATATAGAGAGTAACGAGGAGTAACTAGAGATCACCGCTGTGTAATATAGAGAGTAACGAGGAGTAACTGAGATCACGCTGTGTAATATGAGAGTAAGAGGAGTAACTGGAGATCACCGCTGTGTAATATAGAGAGTAACGAGGAGTAACTGAGATCACCGCTGTGTAATAAGAGAGTAACGAGGAGTAACTGAGAGATCACCGCTGTGTAATATAGAGAGTAACGAGGAGTAACTGAGAGATCACCGCTGTGTAATATAGAGAGTAACGAGGAGTAACTAGAGATCACCGCTGTGTAATATAGAGAGTAACGAGGAGTAACTGAGAGATCACCGCTGTGTAATATAAGAGAGAGTAACGAGGAGATAACTGAGAGAATCACCGCTGTGTAATATAGAGAGAGGTAACTGAGAGTAACTGAGAGATCACCGCTGTGTAATATAGAGAGTAACGAGGAGATAACTGAGAGATCAACCGCTGTGTAATATAGAGAGTAACGAGGAGTAACTGAGATCACCGCTGTGTAATATAGAGAGTCTAACAGATATGAAGTACGAGGTAACTGAGAGATCACCGCTGTGTAATATAGAGAGTAACGAGGAGTAACTGAGAGATCACCGCTGTGTAATATAGAGAGTAACGAGGAGTAACTGAGAGATCACCGCTGTGTAATATAGAGAGTAACGAGGAGTAACTAGAGATCACCGCTGTGTAATATAGAGAGTAACGCACCGGAGTAACGAGGATCACCGCTGTGTAATATAGAGTACGAGGAGTAACAGAGATACCGCTGTGAATATAATGAGTACCGAGGAGTAACAGAGATCACCCTGTTAATATAGAGTAACGAGGCGTAATGAAACACCGACGCTGTAAATAGAGAACGAGGATAACGAGAGATCACCCTGTGTAATATAGAGTAACGAGGAGTAACTGAGAGATCACCGCTGTGTAATATAGAGAGTAACGAGGAGTAACTGAGAGATCACGCTGTTAATATATACGAGCAACCAGGATAACTATAACCCAGCAGCAGCTCTAATATACCCAGCAGCAGCCTCCACGAGACCCCACCAGCAGCTCTATATACCAACAGCAGCCTCTATATACCCCACCACAGCAGCTCTATATACCCCAGAGACAGAGCTCTAATACCCTGCGACTCAGCAGAACAGCAGCCTCTATATACCCACCGCAGCAGCCTCTATATACACCAGCAGTACTAGACACGCGCTGTATATACCCAGAAGCAGCCTCACATATACCCCAGCAGCAGCATCCTCTATATACCCCAGCAGCAGCCTCCACATACCCACCAGCCTCTATATACCCCAGCAGCAGCCTCTATATACCCAGCAGCAGCACCTCTAATACCCAGCAGCAGCGCTCATATACCCAAGCACAGCCCCACGAGACCCCCAGCACAGCCTCTATATACCCCAGCAGCAGTAGCCTCTATATACCCGCAGCAGCAGCCTGCTATATACCCCAGAAGCAGCCTCTCTATACCCCAGCAGCAGCACTCTATATACCCCAGCAGCAGCCTCATATACCCCAGCAGCAGCCTCTATATACCCCAGCACAGCCTCCATGTACCCCAGCAGCAGCCGTGCGGTATCCTTTGGCATCCCTCGCAGTGTAATATAGAGAGTATCGTGCGGTCCCCTTGCACCCTCGCAGTGTAATATAGAGAGTATCGTGCGGTTTCTTTGGCAGCCCTCGCAGTGTAATATAGAAGTACGTGCGGTCCCCTTGCGGCCCCCGCAGTGTAATATAGAGCGTACGTGCGGTTTCTTTGGCAGCCTCCCAGTGTAATATAGAGAGTAACGTGCGGTCCCTTGGCGTCCCTCGCAGTGTAATATAGAGAGTATCGTGCGGTTCTTTGCATCCCTCGCAGTGTAATATAGAGAGTATCGTGCGGTTTCTTTGGCAGCCCTCGCAGTGTAATATAGAGAGTACGTGCGGTCCTCTTGCAGCCCCCGCAGTGTAATATAGAGAGTAACGTGCGGTCCCCTTGCAAACCCCCGCGGTGTAATATAGAGAGTAACGTGCGGTCCCCTTTGGCATCCCCCGCAGTGTAATATAGAGAGTAACGTGCGGTATCTTTGGCATCCCCCGCAGTGTAATATAGAGAGTATCGTGCGTATCTTTGGCATCCTCCGCAGTGTAATATAGAGAGTATCGTGCGGTCCCCTTGGCGCCCCTCGCAGTGTAATATAGAGAGTATCGTGCGGTCCTCTTGCAGCCCCCGCGGTGTAATATAGAGAGTAACGTGCGGTCCCTTGCACCCCCGCAGTGTAATATAGAGAGTAACGTGCGGTATCTTTGGCAGCCTCCGCAGTGTAATATAGAGAGTATCGTGCGGTATCTTTGGCAGCCCTCGCAGTGTAATATAGAGAGTATCGTGCGGTCCCCTTGGCAGCCCCCGCAGTGTAATATAGAGTAACGTGCGGTTTCTTTGGCAGCCCCGCAGTGTAATTAGAGAGTAACGTGCGGTCCTTGCATCCCCGCAGTGTAATATAGAGAGTATCGTGCGGTTTCTTTGGCAGCCCTCGCAGTGTAATATAGAGAGTATTCGTGCGGTTTCTTTGGCAGCCCTCGCAGTGTAATATAGAGAGTAACGTGCGGTTTCTTTGGCATCCCCCGCAGTGTAATTAAGAGTATCGTGCGGTTTCTTTGGCAGCCCCGCAGTGTAATTAGAGAGTAACGTGCGCTCCTTGCGGCCCCCGCAGTGTAATATAGAGAGTAACGTGCGGTTGTTTGGCAGCCCCCGCAGTGTAATATAGAGAGTATGTGCTGTTCTCTTGGCGCCCCGCAGTGTAATATAGAGAGTAACGTGCGTTTTCCTTGCGATCCCCCGCAGTGTAATATAGAGAGTATCGTGCGGTTTCTTTGGCATCCCTCGCAGTGTAATATAGAGAGTATGTGCGGTTTCTTTGGCAGCCCTCGCAGTGTAATATAGAGAGTAACGTGCGGTTTCTTTGGCATCCCCCGCAGTGTAATATAGAGTATCGTGCGGTTTCTTTGGCATCCCCCGCAGTGTAATGTAGAGAGTATCGTGCGGTCCCCTTGCAGCCCTCGCAGTGTAATATAGAGAGTAACGTGCGGTTTCTTTGGCATCCCCCGCAGTGTAATATAGAGAGTATTGTGCGGTTTCTTTGGCAGCCCTCGCAGTGTAATATAGAGAGTAACGTGCTGTCTCCTTGGCGGCCCCCGCAGTGTCACTCGTGCCGGCTCTCGCCGTGCCCCTGGCAGGAGGGGGGTTACTCGGCCAGGTCATTATCTAGTTATCCGGCCCATCTGCTCTTGGATTAGCCTCTCGGCAGCTCATTAATCGGTTACTCTCTGTCTCACCAGCTTTTCCTGCAACTTTGCAACGAGGTCAGTAATAATTTCTGGGCAGCCAATGTCCCCCCCAGCGAAGCCGTCGACCAGTGGAGCAGCTCGCAGGAGAGGAAGACTTACATCAGCGCCAAGTACCGCGAGGGCAAATATCGGAGGTACCACCCGCTCTTCGGGAACCAGCAGGAGCTCAACAAGGTAACGGCCGCGACTACTGTGGTGTGAAAATGCTGTAATGACTTGTCAGGCTGCCAGATAGAGCGCCTCTCCTGTCCATGGCTGGCATGTGGTACTGCAGCCAGCACTCTTCACGGACTCACTGATAGGAAAGACGGCGCCCGGAGCTTTAGTGCATCACTTTCCCTGTGATATCGCACAAGTGTAAGTACAACTGAGCACACAGCATCGTAATACCCGGACAGAAGTGCCACAGTAGGGCCCGTAATGGTGCCATACCTCTACCAGTGGCCATATAGTGCCAGTCCTAGTCCCCATACAGATCACTC
>JARQOD010000080.1:50633-101277 GCA_033576555.1 Oophaga sylvatica
AGTCATACCGTAAATCAATATCATGTGATTGTCCTTTACCAGTACCATATAGTAATACCACCCATACCAGTACCATCTAGTAATACCACCCATACTAGTACCATATAGTAATACCACCAAAACCAGTACCATATAGCAATACCACCCATACCAGTACCATATAGTAATACCACCCATACCAGTACCATATAGTAATACCACCCATACCAGTACCATATAGTAATACCATCCATACCAGTACAATATAGTAATACCACCAATACCAGTACCATATAGTAATACCACCCATACCAGTACCATATAGTAATACCACCCATACCAGTACCATATAGTAATACCATCCATACCAGTACAATATAGTAATACCACCAATACCAGTACCATATAGTAATACCACCAATACCTGTACCATATAGTAATACCATCCATACCAGTACAATATAGTAATACCACCAATACCAGTACCATATAGTAATACCACCAATACCTGTACCATATAGTAATACCACCCATACCAGTACCATATAGTAATACCATCCATACCAGTACCATATAGTAATACCATCCATACCAGTACCATATAGTAATACCACCCATACCAGTACCATATAGTAATACCACCCATACCAGTACCATATAGTAATATCAACCATACCAGTACCATATAGTAATACCACCAATACCTGTACCATATAGTAATATCAACCATACCAGTACCATATAGTAATACCACCCATACCAGTACCATATAGTAATACCACCCATACCAGTACCATATAGTAATATCAACCATACCAGTACAATATAGTAATACCACCAATACCAGTACCATATAGTAATACCACCCATACCAGTACCATATAGTAATACCACCCATACCAGTACCATATAGTAATACCATCCATACCAGTACAATATAGTAATACCACCAATACCAGTACCATATAGTAATACCACCAATACCTGTACCATATAGTAATACCATCCATACCAGTACAATATAGTAATACCACCAATACCAGTACCATATAGTAATACCACCAATACCTGTACCATATAGTAATACCACCCATACCAGTACCATATAGTAATATCAACCATACCAGTACCATATAGTAATACCACCATACCAGTACCATATAGTAATACCACCAATACCAGTACCATATAGTATTACCACCCATACCAGTACCCATATAGTAATACCACCAATACCTGTACCATATAGTAATACCACCCATACCAGTACCATATAGTAATACCACCCATTCCAGTACCATATAGTAATATCAACCATACCAGTACCATATAGTAATACCACCATACCAGTACCATATAGTAATACCACCAATACCAGTACCATATAGTATTACCACCCATACCAGTACCATATAGTATTACCACCCATACCAGTACCATATAGTATTACCACCCATACCAGTACCATATAGTAATATCAACCATACCAGTACCATATAGTAATACCACCCATACCAGTACCATGTAGTAATACCACCCATACCAGTACCCATATAGTAATACCACCAATACCTGTACCATATAGTAATACCACCCATACCAGTACCATATAGTAATACCACCCATACCAGTACCATATAGTAATATCAACCATACCAGTACCATATAGTAATACCACCCATACCAGTACCATATAGTAATACCACCAATACCAGTACCATATAGTATACCACCCATACAGTACCATATAGTAATACCACCCATACCAGTACCATATAGTATTACCACCCATACCAGTACCATATAGTATACCACCCATACCAGTAGCATATAGTAATACCACCCTACATCCTCATACACGCACTTTTGCTACATATACACACGCACTTTGCTACATATACACACGCACTTTGCTACATATACACACGCACTTTGCTTCATATACACACGCACTTTGCTACATATACACACGCACTTTGCTTCATATACACACGCACTTTGCTTCATATACACACGCACTTTGCTACATATACACACGCACTTTGCTTCATATACACACACTCTGTGCTACATACACACGTGCTCTATGCTACAGTCATGGCCAAAAGTTTTGAGAATGACACAAATATTATATTTTCACATGATCTGCTGCCCTCTGGTTTTTATGTGTGTTTGACAGATGTTTTTATCACAGACAGAAATATAATAATTGCAAACATATGAGTAACAAAAGCTTATATTGACAGAATGAGTTAATGCAGCAAGTCAATATTTGCAGTGTTGACCCTTCTTCTTCAGGACCTCTGCAATTCTCCCTGGCATGCTCTCAATCAACTTCTGGACCAAATCCTGACTGATAGCAGTCCATTCTTGCACAATCAATGCTTTCATTTTGTCAGAATTTTTAGGTTTTTGTTTGTCCACCCGTCTCTTGATGATTGACCACAAGTTCTCAATGGGATTAAGATCTGGGGAGTTTCCAGGCCATGGACCCAAAATCTCTATGTTTTGTTCCCTGAGCCATTTAGTTATCACCTTTGCTTTATGGCAAGGTGCTCCATCATGCTGGAAAAGGCATTGTTGATCGCCAAACTGCTCTTGGAGGGTTGGGAGAAGTTGCTCTTGGAGGACATTCTGGTACCATTCTTTATTCATGACTGTGTTTTTAGGCAAGACTGTGAGAGAGCCGATTCCCTTGGCTGAGAAGCAACCCCACACATGAATGGTTTCAGGATGCTTAACAGTTGGCATGAGACAAGACTGGTGGTAGCGCTCACCTTGTCTTCTCCGAATGAGGCGTTTTCCTGATGTCCCAAACAATCGAAAAGGGGATTCATCAGAGAAAATAACTTTACCCCAGTCCTCAGCAGTCCACTGCCTGTACCTTTTGCAGAATATCAGTCTGTCCATGATGTTTTTTCTGGAGAGAAGTGGCTTCTTTGCTGCCCTCCTTGAGACCAGGCCTTGCTCCAAGAGTCTCCGCCTCACAGTGCGTGCAGATGCACTCACACCTGCCTGCTGCCATTCCTGAGCAAGCTCTGCACTGCTGGTAGCCCGATCCCGCAGCTGAAACACTTTTAAGAGACGGTCCTGGCGCTTGCTGGGCTTTCTTGGGCGCCCTGGAGCCTTTTTGGCAACAATGGAACCTCTCTCCTTGAAGTTCTTGATGATGCGATAGATTGTTGACTGAGGTGCAATCTTTCTAGCTGCGATACTCTTCCCTGTTAGGCCATTTTTGTGCATTGCAATGATGACTGCACGTGTTTCTTTAGAGATAACCATGGTTAACAGAAGAGAAACAATGATGCCAAGCACCAACCTCCTTTTAAAGTGTCCAGTGGTGTCATTCTTACTTAATCATGACAGATTGATCTCCAGCCATGTCCTCATCAACACCCACACCTGTGTTAATGGAGCAATCACTGAAAAGAGGTTAGCTGGTCCTTTTAAGGCAGGGCTGCAATGACGTTAAAATGTGTTTTGGGGGATAAAGTTCATTTTCTAGCCAAATATTGACTTTGCAAGTAATTGCTGTTAAGCTGATCACTCTTTATAACATTCTGGAGTATATGCAAATTGCCATTAGAAAAAGTGAAGCAGTAGACTTTGTAAAAATTAATATTTGTGTCATTCTCAAAACTTTTGGCCATGACTGTACATACACACGTGCTCTGTGCTACATACACACGTGCTCTTTGCTACATACAGACGTGCTCTGTGCTACATACACACGTGCTCTTTGCTACATACACACGTGCTCTGTGCTACATACACACACGCTCTGTGCTACATACACACAAACGCTCTATGCTACATACACACACACGCTCTGTGCTACATACACACACACGCTCTATGCTACATACACACACACGCTCTGTGCTACATACACACTGTGCTACATACACACACGCTCTGTGCTACATACACACACGCTCTGTGCTACATACACACGTGCTCTGTGGTACACACACACACACACTCTGTGCTACATACACACACACGCTCTGTGCTACATACACACACGCTCTGTGTTACATACACACACGCTCTGTGCTATACATAACACGCACTGTATACTACACACACAGTATTTTACATACACCCCCCATACTAGACCCTATGTGTACGCTATATACTGGATGGTTATACGCTGATCTATTCTTTACATTCTCCTGAGCTACGTTCTCCTGTGATATCTCATGTCCCGCATGGATATACAGCATGATTCCCACTCCACCCTTTGCAGAACATTGCATCGGTCACATTGCGGTTATATGAAGCAGTCGGCATTACTGTCCCTGCAGAAGTCGCGTCCCGAACTGCTGACGGCATTGGCTCTTTCACTGCAGGATCAGCAGTGTCAGCTGCTATGGGGAATGTGTCAATATACAGGGCAGCCGGTGCCACGGCCATTGTATCATCTGCAGCCTCATGCCAGGACCCTCTAATAGAAGCGGAGCTTCTTGGCACTAGGTTCTGGATGATGGGATCCGGCTGCAGGGTTGTCACCCTTCTCCCAAGTCCTGGATATCAGCTCAGTGTCCTCTATTGTTTCTGCTGAATCATATTTTGGGCTGAAAAAATTGTGGGTTTATTATTTCATGTATGAAAGCATCCTCCCAGCTGTGAGGCCTGAGGATCCATCTGCTGTCTATGTCTGCAGGGAACAATATATCTTGCTTGTTGGGTTGCAACTACAGTATATTGTAGCCTGTCAATGACCAGATTAGCAAATATAGGAAAGATGTGTATCTTACGAAGATACACATCTTTCCTATATCAAAATGGAGGATACCAGAATGTACCGCAGATTAGCAAAGAAATTCACCTTTTTATAGCCAGTACTCCAGTTACCTCCAGAGCTGCTCTCTAAAGTCTGACAGTTGTCCTTATCCGCACTTCGACAGGTGACCTCTATTGCACTGCTTTCTGGTTGCAGAAAACCATCCGAATTGTGACTGCAGCTCTGGATGTGGCTAGAGCAAAAGACATGCTATATCTCAGAATCAAAGCAGATTAAGTGAAGTCACAGCTGAAATCTATTGTAACAGCTCAAATTGGACTCTTCCTGCCCCTGAGGGGTTAATGCCGTATTTTGGACAATGATACAATGTAACAGGCGGCTCCTGACCACCCACAGACATACTGCAGAATAGACAATGTTTTCTATTGCAATAACTAAAGACTCCGCCTGAAACGCGTTATCCCCATTCACTGCAATGTTATACAGCTGCCCCTGTTATACAGCAAATGCGTGTGGTTTTATCGAAAGATCCCGCAACCTGCAGATCCTGATCTTCACTAATAGATTGTAGTCTCCCGTCCTACAGTCTCCTCCCCAGTAATGGCTGATAACAGGGAGTAATAGATTGTAGGTCTTTTTATTATTATAAAATACTTTACATGACATAACAAAATAAAACACAACAGAACAAACCACAAGAACAAAACTCCAATCAGAACAAGACACAAAGACATAAACCAGAAATGGAAACAATATTTAGGAAAATTCTTGACCTACAAAATGTGAAAAAAAACTGAAATAAAATAAAAAAAACAAGAAATAAAACTAAAAAAAGAAAACAAAATAACCAGAATTACACAAGTACCCCCTTAAAATAATAAATATAGAATCATGTAAAACCCCCGGCCAGCTTCATTCATACTACTATATACAACCCCAACTACATCCACACCGTCCTATATACAATGTTATATACAATATATACAATATAAACACAACACTAAACCTAATACTATACATGACACCAAAACAACAACTACCCACTGGTCCCACTGCCTTACCCTACATCCTCCCCTTTATACCACCACATTCACACAACAACAAAGCAAAATACAACACAATATACAAATTTTTTTTTTTATTTTTTTTTATAATTTTTTTTTTTTCTACACTATATATAAACACACACCTACGCTAACTATCCCACCACCCCTGATCCAGCTCTGGTCACAAAGTTCAGGAATTCTCCGAGCTAGGATCAGGCCCCAAAGTTTTTCCCCAGGCGGGGCCTGGGCCAGGCCAGATCAGTCTCTTATCACCGCTGTTGAACCCCCAATCCCCCCACCCAACCTAACTAAGACCCCCTATTATACACAATATATACAATACACTATATTCAATATATACATAAACCAACATTACAGAACACAACTCACCACCCAAGGCTCAAGGTCGATGACTGCAAACCTCCTATTCAGGAGACAGATTCAAAACAAAAATCTAGGGTGCAAAGTCATCAGCCCACCACCAGGATATAGGAGCGCTACTGGACTAAGGCACCCCGAAGGAGAAACCCCTCCAGAGATGGGCCGCCCTCCGGGCTCCCAGTCTTTCACACTCCAGAGAACGTACCTTCACCAGGGCACCTAGGATGCTGCTATAAACTTCATCTACACGGAGGATTTTACTCTGCGTCGAAACTAAAACTCGTGCGTTACACGTGAAGTACCTGACCACTGCGCTGACTAGGAATAAAGTGGTTCGGTCCCTTCTCCCGAGGTCTCCGAACGCTCCATAGGCCCACTCGGCATAGGACAAAGTAGCCAGCCGCGGCCAACCAATGGAAGCTCCCACCCTGTTGTACACCTCTGTATTAAAGGGACAATGAAGCAGGAAGTGCTCCATGCTTTCCAGCATGGTAGCACAAGCCTCACGGGGGCAATTCCTGTCCTCGGAGCTCCTGTACTTCAGATTGTCCCTCACATACAACTTACCTTGGAAGCAGCGCCAAGTCAAGTCCCAGTACTTCTTGGGGATCCTGTTAGAATTTAACAAACTCAACCCAACCTCTAGATCCCGACTTGGGCAGTCCTTGAGGACCAATGGTCTCTGAAAATGCGAAAGCAAGACCCGCATATCGAGGAGTTTCCTCGGGAGGGACCTCACCTCCCACATTCCCAGACCCCACCGGCGCATCATTTTCAGAACCGGGGTAACATAAGCCGGGAGATGTCCGTGCGGCGTGCGAAGATCCTTCAATCTTCCCCCTGTCTCCCATTCCTGGAAGAAAGGCTGAAACCATCCCTTGCAGGAGAATACCCACGGAGGAGCCCTCTCTTTCCAGAGGTTTGCTACGTTGACCTTCAAAAAGGTGTTCACTAGGAACACCACGGGGTTCACCATATTCAACCCCCCTAGTCTCCTCGTGCGGTAAGTGACCTCTCGCTTGACTAGGTTCAGTCTATTCCCCCATAACATCTGGAAGAACAAACTGTAGACCCGAGTCCAGAGAGGCTCTGGCAAGACACAGACGCTGCCCAGGTAGATTAGCAAGGGGAGCAGGAAAGCTTTGCACAGGCCAACCCTTTCCCTCAGGGTCAAAGACCAACCCTTCCATTGGTCCACTCTTTGGGCGACACCTTTGATTCTGCCTTCCCAGTTTTTCGTGGGGTAATCACCCTGGCCAAATTCGATGCCTAGGACTTTGGCGTGTTCTTGGGGTTCAGGGAAGGTGTCCAGAAGATCAAACCCGGGATCCCCGCCTCCCAGCCAGAGACTCTCACACTTGTCCTGGTTGACCTTGGACCCGGAAGCCTCCGAGTAGCTCTCCACTTCTGACATCACCACCATCGCCTCCTCGTGTGAAGACACAAAGACAGTGACATCGTCCGCGTAGGCCACTACCCTCAGGATAGCCTCCGGCGCCACCCCGCCCATCCTCACCCCCGCCAACGGTCCACAATCTACCCTTCTAAGGAAGGGATCGATCGCAAACGCGTAAAGCAAAGGGCTAAGAGGGCAGCCCTGGCGGACACCAGATCCTACCCCGAAAGGTTGTCCAATCCACCCATTTACCAGAGGGAAAGTCTCAGCCCCTTCGTACAAGGTCTTAAGCCAGTCCACAAACCCCCCGGGCAGACCATACCTCAAAAGAGTGGACCAGAGGTACTCGTGGTCGACCCGATCAAAGGCTTTTGCCTGATCCAGGGTCAGCAAGAACCCCTTCCAAAGGCCCGCCCTGCCTTGCTCCACGGCCTCTCGGACACCTAGAACAGCACTGATAGTGCTACGGCCAGGAACGCAACAGTGCTGAGCCTCCGAAAGGAGCCTCGGTGCAAACTTCACCAGCCTGTTGAAAAGTATCTTAGCCAAAACCTTCCTGTCCACATTGAGAAGTGCTATGGGACGCCAATTCTCAATGCGTGACGGATCCTTACCCTTTGACAAAATGATCAAAGCTGACCTCCTTAATGATCTCGGCAGAGTGCCCGAGGAAAGACACTCATTAAACACCTGAGTCAAGAGGGGGACCAAGGAGTCCCTAAAGGTCTTAAAGAACTCAGATGTTAAGCCATCCGGACCTGGCGATTTTTTGGGCCTGAGCCCATCGATCGCCAGTCTCACTTCCTCTTCTTTGATCGCTTCTGCCAAAACGTCCAGCGAGAGGTCAACCCCTGGCTCAGGAACAGCTTCAGCCAGGAAAGCCGACATCCTGTCACGATCCAGTTCCCTCCTTCCCAAGAGGTGCGAGTAGTATGAACTGACGACCTCCAAGATCCCTAACCTGGACCTTCTCAGGGATCCCGTGCTGTCTATCAGCCCAGTCACTATCTTACTATTCACTGACATCTTGCAGCTTCTGTAAGGGTCGGGCGAATGGTACTTCCCGTAGTCCCTCTCAAAAACCAAAGATGGTGCCTATCTTACGGACACCTCTTCAGCAAGGACTTCACACAGGAGATCTCCTCGCGGCTACCTCCAGTCGAGACAAGATGCTCGAGTTTCCTCCTCAGGCTCTGATACAGGCGATCCCTGTTCAGGCTTCTGAGGTTCGAGAGTTGCCGGAAGAATCTCGACACCCGATGTTTGAACATCTCCCACCACTCTGACTTAGTGTTGCTTAGGCCCAGCAGCGGTACCTGGCTCTGAAGAAATTCCTCAAAGGACCGTCTTACAGCTTCTTCCTCAAGGAGTGACGAATTCAGCTTCCAATAACCTCTTCCCATCCTAGGAGTCTCTGTAACGTTCAGAGAAAACATAATAAAACAGTGATCGGAGAACTCCACCTCCACAACCGACATCGGCGAGGAGACGGCCTCCTCCTTTAAATAAAACCTGTCTATCCTAGACCTGCACTGACTGCCTCTAAAAAAGGTGAAACCCGTGTGGCCTGTGTTGTGCCGGATGTGGACATCCACCAGGCGTGCCTCACTTACTATCCTGTTTAACCCAACGCAATCATAAGCCAGCCGGTCTCCGGAACCTCCTCTATCACAGGGTCTCGTGACGTTGTTGAAATCCCCTCCAAAGACCACCTGCCGACTCGAAAATAAGAAAGGTTTGATCTTCATGAAGAGACATTTGCGGTCCCATTTGGATTGGGGACCGTAGATGTTGATGAGCCGAAGCTCCTGTCCCCTCATGGAGACATCTAGAATCAAGCATCTCCCCATTTCTAATTCGATTAATCGTCTGCATTCAACCGCTGCGGTCTTAAAAAGGACCGCCACCCCGCTAGACGGCTCGGCCGCAAGAGACCAGTAGGAGGGCCCATGCCTCCACTCCCGCCTTGCTTTATGCACGGTTGATAGGTCAGTCAACCTGGTCTCCTGCAAAAACAAAATGTCGGCATCAAGTTGGCCGAGAAAATGAAAGGCCGTGTACCTTGCCGCTTCTGACTTTATGCTGGCAACATTAATGGTTGCCAGCGTCAACGGGGTGGGTGCCGCCATCATGATTGATTGAATTAGATAGCCTTTTTCTTCCCACACCCAACAGGTTCACCTTCTTCCTCTGACAATGATGAGCTTTTTGTTCGTTTAAGACAGACAGACTCATCCATTCTCTCCTTATACTCACTCTGGCCCTTGTCTGGTGGTCCTGAGGTAGTCCCCCCCTCAGAGGGCCTTTTATTTGCTCCCTGAGAAGAAGACCCAGCAACCTCCTGAGCCCCAACAACCTTGTCCTCAACCTCCGGCCCCGGGTCCCCGTCCTCCCCCTCTGGAGGGGAGTCCTGGAGGGCCCGGAACCGGTTGGAGAGATCCACCAGAGGGGGGGCGGCTGAACCTTCCAATGGCACCTGGACCAGGGCTAGAGAGTCAGAGGGGCCGCGCTCCAGGGAGGAGACCCGAGACCCGGACCCCTTCTTACCCTTAGTTGTTTTTCTTAGTTGTGACCACTCCCCCTCTTCCTCATCCAGACTGTCACCGGATGAAGGTTCCTGGGAAGAAATGGCGTCCGCCTGCTCCTCCCTTTCAAGTCTCTTGACTTCCTCATTCAGTTCGCTGTCTTTAGGATCCTCAGCTGCAAGTGAAGTACCCGGGTCAGAGTTCAGGGTCGTTACTCCCTGCCACCTGTTCCCATGGCGCTGCTCCTGCCGCCTGATGTTGGATGGCGGCAGCTTGCTCCTCACCGGTTCCCTGCCTCCTCCGCCTCTACTGGTCCCTTCACCGGCAAGATTAGTCCCAGCTTTCGCCTGTCCCGCACCTGCCGCTTTGAGGACCGCATTGGTGAAGGAACGCGGACAGCGACTGAAAGGATTACACCTAATCCTGCCACAGGTAGCAGCGAGATGGCCGAGGTCCCCACACAGTGCGCATTTCTGGGTGGTACACTGCGTACTAAAGTGTGTGGGACTGCCGCACCTGTGACAGACCTTAGGCTGCCCCTGGTAGAAAATCAAGATCCTGTCCCTCCCCAAAAATGTTGAGGAAGGGATATGGGTAACAGTGTTTCCTGAAACCTTCAATTTCACCATGAAGGTCCAGACCCCTGACCAGATACCATGGTCGTCGCGGGTCTTCTCTGGAATGCCGACGATGTCGCCATATCGACCAATCCAGGTGGAGATGTCCATACAGGAAAGTGACTCGTTACTGGTCAAAACGGTCACCTTCCTGACTGAGTTCTGGCGGGATATCGGACAGGACATAAACCCTGCCATTCGGGCAACCCCGAGTCAGTTCATGGCGAGACCAGAAAAGCTCAAGGCCCTCCGGTCTCACGAAGCTGACATCGAAGTAGGAGGTCCCATAGGGGTGGATCAAGGCGAAGATGTCATATGCCGCGAAGCCCATCCCCAGCAGGAGCTCAGCCACCTTCGACCGATCGGGACAGGCATCCTTGCTTACCCAGTGGAGACGGGCCACGTTCCTACGGTTACTCCTCTGCCCCGGTGTTGGCAGAGACCAGACAGTCTCTGCCCCTCTATCTCGGAAGGCGGAAAGACCGTGTCTCTCTATCCAGAAAGACAGATCAACCTTCCTACCCTCTACAGTGATGGAGCTCTCCCCTTTCTTCAGGGCGTCCAGAAAGAGCTGTTGCAAGTCACCATTCCCAGGGCCACCAGACAAGGGTGCACTACTACCCCCAGCAGTGACAGCTCCTGAATAGCTTGGGGCTGAAGCCCCTGCCACCGCTGGGGGGGCAGCGGGACCACTACCTACTTCCCCTCCACCAACACTAGTGCTGCTCTCCTCGTTCACTCCAGCACAAATCCTATCATTCACTCCACCACCACTCCCATCATGCACTCCAGCACAACTCCCATCATTCACTCCACCAATACTCCCATCATTCACTCCAGCACAACTCCCATCATTTGCTGCACAGCTCCTTTCACTCCCCTTACCATTACCACTAACCCCTCCACCATTTGTTCCACTGTTCTCTGCACCTTCCACAGTCACATCCATTCTTTCCTCCCTTGTGTCTGGAGTCTCTGCACTCACACCTGCTGGACCGGGGGAGGGGTGCAGCACCACAGCCGTTTTAATTGGAACAGTGCTGCTGACTTTTGGAGCACTGTGCCCCTTTTTGTCAGCAGCCTTCCCTGTAGCCCCAGACCTTGGGGGTTTAGAGTCTTTTTTCTTTGCAGTTTGGATTTTCCTTTGCTGCTTTTCTGCAGGAACATTTCTTACACGTGGATCACCTGCCGCGCGCCTCCTCTCCTCTGTTGGGGCGCACTGCGCCCCTGTTACAACAGTGCGCCCCAAATTTGCCGCAACAAACTCCTCGGCCCCGCCCCCCACAGCCCCGGCGTCGGCCGGCTTAGCCGCAGTGAGCAGGGATGGAGTCTGTCCACACCGTCCCCCTTTTGCAACGGTGTGGACATCCCCCCCACCCTCCTCGGTCCCGGTGATAACCGGCTTAGCCACAGAGGGCAGGGAGGGAAACTCCTCAGGGTCCCTTATGTCCGGCGCCGTGAGTACCTCCACAGCTTCGCCCCCTGCACTGTTCCCCGCACAGACGGCAGCATCACCGGACGTCCTCCTCCTCTCCCCACCTTGTCTATGCCCCGGACCCACTGCAGAGCCCGTGCCTTTAGATTTGGTGGGGTTTACACAGGAGGTGGTAGGTGTAATATCAGACATCGGTACATATTGGTAACTCACCACCTCCCGTGCAGTCTCCTTGGCCTTCTTCCGCTTTTTCTTTGTTTCCTCTGCTGGCTCCTCTTCACCAAAGGAGAACCTGGTCAGGTCCACAGGAGACTCCAGCGTTCTGATCTCCCTCAGTAAACCGCATTCCTCCTCTTCCTCCGCTGACACTCCGGCTTGTGTTGCCGGAGTCCCTTGCCGAGTCGGGAGGCCGTTTCCCTGTTGGCTTCGCTCCCGACTCATTCCAGAACTAGAGACTCCAGCCACGACTTCGTCCTCCTCCTCCTCCTCGCTTAGGACGCCGGCTGGCGGCTCTTCTGAGGTATTTAACCCCTTCATTTCCGAGAACCGCCGCTGGTTGTTAAACCTCTCCAGGAAGGGACCTGCGCTTTTCTCGATCCCCTCCCGGAGGAGCACTAACCGGACCACCTAATCTCTGATGGTTTTAAACCTCTGGGAGGTCACGGGTCTCTCCTTGTTGGAGGCACGGGTGTTTAGGATCCGTGCCTCCCGCAGATCCTCCTTCAGCGGGTTAGTGCTTTGCCGGCGTCCTCGTACTCACGTAACATGGCGACCACGCGGGAGGAGAAGGATTTTGTGGACTCGCCGGAGGTCATCTCCCCCCAGGATCTTCCTGGGCTCGTCTTCCTGGGGCCTAGGGTGCCCCTGTCTCCCTCTCTGGGCGGACGATGAGCCGTCTCAGGGTTGGAGTAGGTGGGATTGGTCTTCCTCACCCGTTCAGATCTCCTCACTCCCTCCTGGGACGGTTGCTGCTGCTGCTCCCTGTTCCCCGCCGGCACAGACCGCGGAACAGAAGCCTGGGAAGCCATGCCGGCCTCCCAGGGAAGCCTGCCTCTCCCTGGGGAGAAGAGAGGCAGACTCTGGGCCTCCTCCTGGAAGACCTGGAGCTCAGGAAACAGGTGCTGCTCCCAGCAGGGTGGGACTGATTGTGGGCACCTGTCCTACAGTCTCCTCCCCAGTAATGGCTGATAACAGGGAGTAATAGATTGTAGTCTCCTGTCCTACAGTCTCCCCCCTCAGTAATGGCTGATAACAGGGAGTAATAGATTGTAGTCTCCTGTCCTACAGTCACCTCCCCCAGTAATGGCTGATAACAGGGAGTAATAGATTGTAGGTCTTTTTATTATTATAAAATACTTTACATGACATAACAAAATAAACACAACAGAACAAACCACAAAACAAAACTCCAATCAGAACAAGACACAAAGACATAAACCAGAAATGGAAACAATATTTAGGAAAATTCTTGACCTACAAAATGTGAAAAAAAAACTGAAATAAAATTTAAAAAAAAAAAAAAAAAACAAGAAATAAAACTAAAAAAAAGAAAACAAAATAACCAGAATTACACAAGTACCCCCTTAAAATAATAAATATAGAATCATGTAAAACCCCCGGCCAGCTTCATTCATACTACTATATACAACCCCAACTACATCCACGCCGTCCTATATACAATGTTATATACAATATATACAATATAAACACAACACTAAACCTAATACTATACATGACACCAAAACAACAACTAACCACTGGTCCCACTGCCTTACCCTACATCCTCCTCTTTATACCACCACATTCACACAACAACAAAGCAAAATACGACACAATATAAATTATTTTATTTATTTATTTTTTTATATATATTTATTTTCTTTTTTACTTTTTTTTTTTTTTTTTACATTATATATAAACACACACCTACGCTAACTATCCCACCACCCCTGATCCAGCTCTGGTCACAAAGTTCAGGAATTCTCCGAGCTAGGATCAGGCCCCAAAGTTTTTCCCCAGGCGGGGCCTGGGCCAGGCCAGATCAGTCTCTTATCACCGCTGTTGAACCCCCAATCCCCCCACCAACCTAACTAAGACCCCCTATTATACACAATATATACAATATACACAATATATTACAATACACTATATTCAATATATACATAAACCAACATTACAGAACACAACTCACCACCCAAGGCTCAAGGTCGATGACTGCAAACCTCCTATTCAGGAGACAGATTCAAAACAAAAATCTAGGGTGCAAAGTCATCAGCCCACCACCAGGATATAGGAGCGCTACTGGACTAAGGCACCCCGAAGGAGAAACCCCTCCAGAGATGGGCCGCCCTCCGGGCACCCAGTCTTTCACTCTCCAGAGAACGTACCTTCACCAGGGCACCTAGGATGCTGCTATAAACTTCATCTACACGGAGGATTTTACTCTGCGTCGAAACTAAAACTCGTGCGTTCCACGTGAAGTACCTGACCACTGCGCTGACTATGAATAAAGTGGTTCGGTCCCTTCTCCCGAGGTCTCCGAACGCTCCATAGGCCCACTCGGCATAGGACAGAGTAGCCAGCTGTGGCCAACCAATGGAAGCTCCCACCCTGTTGTACACCTCTGTATTAAAGGGACAATGAAGCAGGAAGTGCTCCATGCTTTCCAGCATGGTAGCACAAGCCTCACGGGGGCAATTCCTGTCCTCGGAGCTCCTGTACTTCAGATTGTCCCTCACATACAACTTACCTTGGAAGCAGCGCCAAGTCAAGTCCCAGTACTTCTTGGGGATCCTGTTAGAATTTAACAAACTCAATTCAACCTCTAGATCCCGACTTGGGCAGTCCTTGAGGACCAATGGTCTCTGAAAATGCGAAAGCAAGACCCGCATATCGAGGAGTTTCCTCGGGAGGGACCTCACCTCCCACATTCCCAGACCCCACCGGCGCATCATTTTCAGAACCGGGGTAACATAAGCCGGGAGATGTCCGTGCGGCGTGCGAAGATCCTTCAATCTTCCCCCTGTCTCCCATTGCTGGAAGAAAGGCTGAAACCATCCCTTGCAGGAGAATACCCACGGAGGAGCCCTCTCTTTCCAGAGGTTTGCTACGTTGACCTTCAAAAATGTGTTCACTAGGAACACCACGGGGTTCACCATATTCAACCCCCCTAGTCTCCTTGTGCGGTAAGTGACCTCTCGCTTGACTAGGTTCAGTCTATTCCCCCATAACAACTGGAAGAACAAACTGTAGACCCGAGTCCAGAGAGGCTCTGGCAAGACACAGACGCTGCCCAGGTAGATTAGCAAGGGGAGCAGGAAAGCTTTGCACAGGCCAACCCTTTCCCTCAGGGTCAAAGACCAACACTTCCATTGGTCCACTCTTTGGGCGACACCTTTGATTCTGCCTTCCCAGTTTTTCGTGGGGTAATCACCCTGGCCAAATTCGATGCCTAGGACTTTGGCATATTCTTGGGGTTCAGGGAAGGTGTCCAGAAGATCAAACCCAGGATCCCCGCCTCCCAGCCAGAGACTCTCACACTTGTCCTGGTTGACCTTGGACCCGGAAGCCTCCGAGTAGCTCTCCACTTTTGACATCACCACCATCGCCTCCTCGTGTGAAGAAACAAAGACGGTGACATCGTCCGCGTAGGCCACTACCCTCAGGATAGCCTCCGGCGCCACCCCGCCCATCCTCACCCCCGCCAACGGTCCACAATCGACCCTTCTGAGGAAGGGATCGATCGCAAACGCGTAAAGCAAAGGGCTAAGAGGGCAGCCCTGGCGGACACCAGATCCTACCCCGAAAGGTTGTCCAATCCACCCGTTTACCAGAGGGAAAGTCTCAGCCCCTTCGTACAAGGTCTTAAGCCAGTCCACAAACCCCCCGGGCAGACCATACCTCAAAAGAGTGGACCAGAGGTACTCGTGGTCGACCCGATCAAAGGCTTTTGCCTGATCCAGGGTCAGCAAGAACCCCTTCAAAAGGCACGCCCTGCCTTGCTCCACGGCCTCTCGGACACCTAGAACAGCACTGATAGTGCTACGGCCAGGAACGCAACAGTGCTGAGCCTCCGAAAGGAGTCGCGGTGCAAACTTCACCAGCCTGTTGAAAAGTATCTTAGCCAAAACCTTCCTGTCCACATTGAGAAGTGCTATGGGACGCCACTTCTCAATGCGTGACGGATCCTTACCCTTTGACAAAATGATCAAAGCTGACCTCCTTAATGATCTCAGCAGAGTGCCCGAGGAAAGACACTCATTAAACACCTGAGTCAAGAGGGGGACCAAGGAGTCCCTAAAGGTCTTAAAGAACTCAGATGTTAAGCCATCCGCACCTGGCGATTTTTTGGGCCTGAGCCCATCGATTGCCAGTCTCACTTCCTCTTCTTTGATCGCTTCTGCCAAAACGTCCAGCGAGAGGTCAGCCCCTGGCTCAGGAACAGCTTCAGCCAGGAAAGCCGACATCCTGTCACGATCCAGTTCTCTCCTTCCCAAGAGGTGCGAGTAGTATAAACTGACGACCTCCAAAATCCCTGACCTGGACCTTCTCAGGGATCCCGTGCTGTCCATCAGCCCAGTTACTATCTTACTATTCACTGACATCTTGCAGCTTCTGTAAGGGTCGGGCGAATGGTACTTCCCGTAGTCCCTCTCAAAAACCAAAGATGCGTGCCTATCGTACTGACACCTCTTCAGCAAGGACTTCACACCGGAGATCTCCTCACGGCTACCTCCAGTCGAGACAAGATGCTCGAGTTTCCTCCTCAGGCTCTGATACAGGCGATCCCTGTTCAGGCTTCTGAGGTTCGAGAGTTGCCGGAAGAATCTCGACACCCGATGTTTGAACATCTCCCACCACTCTGACTTAGTGTTACTTAGGCCCAGCAGCGGTACCTTGCTCTGAAGAAATTCCTCAAAGGACCGTCTTACAGCTTCTTCCTCAAGGAGTGACGAATTCAGCTTCCAATAACCTCTTCCCATCCTAGGAGTCTCTGTAACGTTCAGAGAAAACATAATCAAACAGTGATCGGAGAACTCCACCTCCACAACCGACATCGGTGAGGAGACGGCCTCCTCCTTTAAATAAAACCTGTCTATCCTAGACCTGCA
Source organism: Oophaga sylvatica (assembly GCA_033576555.1). Lineage (NCBI taxonomy): Eukaryota > Metazoa > Chordata > Amphibia > Anura > Dendrobatidae > Oophaga > Oophaga sylvatica. The sequence goes on from JARQOD010000080.1 coordinate 67,871, forward strand.
CTGACTACCTCTAAAAAAGGTGAAACCCGTGTGGCCTGTGTTGTGCCGGATGTGGACATCCACCAGGCGTGCCTCACTTACTATCCTGTTTAACGCGACGCAATCGTAAGCCAGCCGGTCTCCGGAACCTCCTCTATCACAGGGTCTCGTGACGTTGTTGAAATCCCCCCCAAAGACCACCTGCCGACTCGAAAATAAGAAAGGTTGATCTTCATGAAGAGACATTTGCGGTCCCATTTGGATTGGGGACCGTAGATGTTAATGAGCCGAAGCTCCTGTCCCCTCATGGAGACATCTAGGATCAAGCATCTCCCCATTTATAATTCGATTAATCGTCTGCATTCAACCGCTGCGGTCTTAAAAAGGACCGCCACCCCGCTAGACGGCTCGGCCGCAAGAGACCAGTTGGAGGGCCCATGCCTCCACTCCCGCCTTGCTTTATGCACGCTTGATAGGTCAGTCAACCTGGTCTCCTGCAAAAACAAAATGTCGGCATCAAGTTGGCCGAGAAAATGAAAGGCCGTGTACCTTGCCGCTTCTGACTTTATGCTGGCAACATTAATGGTTGCCAGCGTCAACGGGGTGGGTGCCGCCATCATGATTGATTGAATTAGATAGCCTTTTTCTTCCCACACCCAACAGGTTCACCTTCTTCCTTCGACAATGATGAACTTTTAGTGCGTTTCAGACAGACAGACTCATCCATTCTCTCCTTACACTCACTCTGGCCCTTGTCTGGTGGTCCTGAGGTAGTCCCCCCCTCAGAGGGCCTTTTATTTGCTCCCTGAGAAGAAGACCCAGCAACCTCCTGAGCCCTAACAACCTGTCCGCAACCTCCAGCCCCGGGTCCCCGTCCTCCCCCTTTGGGGGAGTCCTGGAGGGTCCGGAACCGGTTGGAGAGATCCACCAGAGGGGGGGCGGCTGAACCTTCCAGTGGCACCTGGACCAGGGTTAGAGAGTCAGAGGGGCTGCACTCCAGGGAGGAGGCCCGAGACCCGGACCCCCTCTTACCCTTAGTTGTTTTTCTATTACCCTTTTTCCTTTGTTGTGACCACTCCCCCTCTTCCTCATCCAGACTGTCACCGGATGAAGGTTCCTGGGAAGAAATGGCGTCCGCCTGCTCCTCCCTTTCAAGTCTCTTGACTTCCTCATTCAGTTCGCTGTCTTTAGGATCCTCAGCTGCAAGTGAAGTACCCGGGTCAGAGTTCAGGGTCGTTACTCCCTGCCTCCTGTTCCCATGGCGCTGCTCCTGCCGCCTGATGTTGGATGGCGGCAGTTTCTCCTCACCGGTTCCCTGCCTCCTCCGCCTCTACTGGTCACTTCACCGGCAGGATTAGACCCGGCTTTCGCCTGTCCCGCACCTGCCGCTTTCAGGACCGCATTGGCGAAGGAACGCGGACAGCGACTGAAAGGGTGACCGAGGTCACCACACAAGTTACACCTAATCCTGCCACAGGTAGCAGCGAGATGGCTGAGGTCCCCACACAGTGCGCATTTCTGGGTGGTACACTGCTCACTAAAGTGTGTGGGACTGCCGCACCTGTGACAGACCTTAGGCTGTCCCTGGTAGAAAATCAAGATCCTGTCCCTCCCCAAAAATGTTGAGGAAGGGATATGGGTAACAGTGTTTCCTGAAACCTTCAATTTCACCATGAAGGTCCAGGCCCCTGACCAGATACCATGGTCGTCGCGGGTCTTCTCTGGAATGCCGACGATGTCGCCATATCGACCAATCCAGGTGGAGATGTCCATACTAGAAAGTGACTCGTTACTGGTCAAAACGGTCACCTTCCTGACTGAGTTCTGGCGGGATATCGCGACAGGACATAAACCCTGCCATTCGGGGCAACCCCGAGTCAGCTCATGGCGAGACCAGAAAAGCTGAAGGCCCTCCGGTCTCACGAAGCTGACATCGAAGTAGGAGGTCCCATAGGGGTGGATCAAGGCGAAGATGTCGTATGCCGCAAAGCCCATCCCCAGCAGGAGCTCAGCCACCTTCGACCGATCGGGACAGGCATCCTTGCTTACCCAGTGGAGACAGGCCACGTTCCTTCGGTTACTCCTCTGCCCCGGTGTCGGCAGAGACCAGACAATCTCTGCCCCTCTATCTCGGAAGGCGGAAAGACCGTGTCTCTCTATCCAGAAAGACAGATCAACCTCCCTCCCCTCTACAGTGATGGAGCTCTCCCCTTTCTTCAGGGCGTCCAGGAAGAGCTGTTGCAAGTCACCATTCCCAGGGCCACCAGACAAGGGCGCACTACTACCCCCAGCAGTGACAGCTCCTGAATAGCTTGGGGCTGAAGCCCCTGCCACCGCTGGGGGGGCAGCGGGACCACTACCTACTTCCCCTCCACCAACACTAGTGCTGCTCTCCTCATTCACTCCAGCACAACTCCTATCATTCACTCCACCACCACTCCCATCATTCACTCCAGCACAACTCCCATCATTCACTCCACCAATACTCCCATCATTCACTCCAGCACAACTCCCATCATTTGCGGCACCACAACTCCCATCATTCACTCCACAACTCCCATCATTTGCTGCACAGCTCCTTTCACTCCCCTTACCATTACCACTAACCTCTCCACCATTTGTTCCACTGTTCTCTGCACCTTCCACAGTCACATCCATTCCTTCCTCCCTTGTGTCTGGAGTCTCTGCACTCACACCTGCTGGACCGGGGGAGGGGTGCAGCACCACAGCCGTTTTAATTGGAACAGTGCTGCTGACTTTTGTTGCACTGTGCCTCTTTTTGTCAGCAGCCTGCCCTGTAGCCCCAGACCTTGGGGGTTTAGAGTCTTTTTTCTTTGCAGTTTGGGTTTTCCTTTGCTGCTTTTCTGCAGGAACATTTCTTACTCGTGGATCACCTGCCGCGCGCCTCTTCTCCTCTGTTGGGGCGCACTGCGCCCCTGTCACAACAATGCGCCCCAAATTTGCCGCAACAAACTCATCTCCCCCCAGGATCTTCCTGGGCTCGTCTTCCTGGGGCCTGGGGTGCCCCTGTCTCCCTCTCTGGGCGGACGATGAGCCGTCTCAGGGTTGGAGTAGGTGGGATTGGTCTTCCTCACCCGTTCAGATCTCCTCACTCCCTCCTGGGCCGGTTGCTGCTGCTGCTCCCTGTTCCCCGCCGGCACAGACCGGGGAACAGAGGCCTGGGAAGCCATGCCGGCCTCCCAGGGAAGCCTGCCTCTCCCTGGGGAGAAGAGAGGCAGACTCTGGGCCTCCTCCTGGAAGACCTGGAGCTCAGGAAACAGGTGCTGCTCCCAGCAGGGTGTGACTGGTTGTGGGCACCTGTCCTACAGTCTCCCCCAGTAATGGCTGATAACAGGGAGTAATAGATTGTAGCCTCCTGTCCTACTGTCTCCCCCCCAGTAATGGCTGATAACAGGGAGTAATAGATTGTAATCTCCTGTCCTACAGTCTCCCCCCCAGTAATGGCTGATAACAGGGAATAACAGTTGTTCTTCATGTTGAATCCCTTTAAGACCTATCATACTATAAATGGAGCAGGGAAGGCTGTCGAGGGGTTAAGTCAGATATGCCATGCTGACTTTTGTTGTGTTAGGGAGAGGGACCCCTCCTATAGGCGGAATCTGAGGCTGCAGATGAGAGTCCCACTGACATCACCCAAAAGTGGGAAGAGGAGGCGAGTCACTAGAGCTGGGTCCAGCATCTGTGCACACAACTTGCACACTCGATGCTGCGCCAGTTCTCTGCACGCTGCTTACCTCACTGCTGCGGCAGGTCTCTGCACGCTGCTCACACTCACTGCTTCCTCTGTACACTCTGCCTGTACGTTCTCTTCACACTCGCTGTTTTTACACGTTTAGCTATAGCTCTCCTGATTACTGCACTCATTGCTCTCTATCATTACTCATCTCATTGCTTCTTGTGCCATACTAGTTATTCCACCACTGATCACTGGCATTCCCTGTCACTCTTCTCACTGGGCACCACTTACCCAACTTCACAATATCTACAACCCCTGAGGACCTCACTGAGCTCTGCTCACCATCTACCGTCCTGAGGATTGTCGCCCAGCACTCTGCTCACCATCCTCACCCCTGCAGACTACCCCAGATCGCGGTCTTCAGTCTCTGCACACACGGATGCCCACTGTACACCATCTGCAATCGTGAGGACTATCACCGATCATCCAAGTTCACTAAATCCCTGAGGACTGCTGCAGTGCACTCTCTTTTCTACAATCCCTGAGGACTAAGTGTAGTTTGAGGACTAGAGTTATGCTCATCATCTACACTCCTGAAGACTAGACCACTGTGCTCACCATCTACACCCCTAATCACACTGCAATTTTTGCCATCTACCCCCGTGAGAACTCACAGTGTAAACTTCAACCTCCACGCTCCTGAGGACTGTTCATCATTTTCACCTCTGAAGACTATCACAGTGCACCCTGTACTCCATCTACTCCCCTGCGGATTATAGTGCACTCTGTACTCCATCTACCCCTCTGAGGGCTATCACAGTACACCCTGTACTGCATCTATACAACTGAGAATTATCACAGTGCACTCTATTCTGCATCTACTCCTCTGAGGATTATAGTGTACTTTGCTCATCATCTACTCCCCTGACGATTATCACAGTGCAGTCTGTTCAACATCTACTCCCCTGAGGGTTATCACTGTGCATCTATTCTCATTCCTCCGGATACGTACTTCCATTTACTCCCTGAGGATTATCACAGGGCACTCTGTTCATCATCTACTCCACTGAGGATTATCACTGTGCACTCTATTCTCCATCTACTCCCCTGAGGATTATCACAGTGCACTCTATTCTCCATCTACTCCCCTGAGGATTATAGCATACTCTGCTCATTATCTACTACCCTGAGGATTATCACAGTGCACTCTGCTCATCATCCACTCCCTTGAGGATTATCACAAGGCACTCTGTTCATCATCATCTACTCCCCTGAGGATTATCACAGTGCACTCTATTCTCCATCTACTCCCCTGAGGATTATAGCGTACTCTGCTCATTATCTACTACCCAAAGGATTATCACAGTGCACTCTGTCATCATCTCCACTCCTGAGGATTATCACAGGCACTCTTTCATCATCATCTACTCCCCTGAGGATTATCAACAGTGCACTCTATTCTCCTTACTCCTGAGGATTATACCGTGACTCTGCTCATATCACTACCCAAGGATTATCACAGGCACTCTGTTCTCATCATCTACTCCCCTGAGGGTTATCACTGTGCACTCTATTCTCCATCTACTCCCCTGAGGATTATAGCATACTCTGCTCATTATCTACTACCCTGAGGATTATCACAGGTGCACTCTGTCATCATCACTCCCTGAGGATTATCACAGGGCACTCTATTCTCCATCTACCCCTGAGGATTATACAGTACTCTGTCATTATCTACTCCCAATAGGATTATCACAGTGCACTCTGTTCATCATCTACTCCCTGAGGTTATCACTGTGCACTCTTCTCCATCTACTCCCTGAGGATTATAGCATACTCTGCTCATTTTCTACCTGAGGATTATCACAGTGCACCTGCTCATCATCCACTCCCTTGAGGATTATCACAGGGCACTCTGTTCATCATCATCTACTCCCCTGAGGATTATCACAGTGCACTCTATTCTCCATCTACTCCCTGAGGATTATAGCGTACTCTGCTCATTATCTACTACCCTGAGGATTATCACAGGCACTCTGTTCATCATCTACTCCCTGAGGATTATCACAGTGCACTCTATTCTCTATCTGCACCCCTGAGGATTATCACAGTGCACTCTAATTCATTATCCACTCCCTGAGGATTATCACAGTGCACTCTGCTCATCATCTACTCCTCTGAGGATTATCACAGTGCACTCTGCTCATCATCTACTCCACTGAGGATTATCACAGTGCACTCTGCTCATCATCATCTATTTCCTTGAGGATTATCACAGTGCACCCTCTACTCCATCTACTATTACATGACATAACAAAATAAACACAACAGAACAAACCACAAGAACAAAACTCCAATCAGAACAAGACACAAAGACATAAACCAGAAATGGAAACAATATTTAGGAAAATTCTTGACCTACAAAATGTGAAAAAAAAACTGAAATAAAATTAAAAAAAAAAAAAAAAAACAAGAAATAAAACTAAAAAAAAAGAAAACAAAATAACCAGAATTACACAAGTACCCCCTTAAAATAATAAATATAGAATCATGTAAAACCCCCGGCCAGCTTCATTCATACTACTATATACAACCCCAACTACATCCACACCGTCCTATATACAATGTTATATACAATATATACAATATAAACACAACACTAAACCTAATACTATACATGACACCAAAACAACAACTAACCACTGGTCCCACTGCCTTACCCTACATCCTCCTCTTTATACCACCACATTCACACAACAACAAAGCAAAATACAACACAATATAAATTATTTTATTTATTTATTTTTTTTATATATTTATTTTCTTTTTTTACTTTTTTTTTTTTTTTTTTTTTACATTATATATAAACACACACCTACGCTAACTATCCCACCACCCCTGATCCAGCTCTGGTCACAAAGTTCAGGAATTCTCCGAGCTAGGATCAGGCCCCAAAGTTTTTCCCCAGGCGGGGCCTGGGCCAGGCCAGATCAGTCTCTTATCACCGCTGTTGAACCCCCAATCCCCCACCCAACCTAACTAAGACCCCCTATTATACACAATATATACAATATACACAATATATACAATACACTATATACAATATATACATAAAACAACATTACAGAACACAACTCACCACCCAAGGCTCAAGGTCGATGACTGCAAACCTCCTATTCAGGAGACAGATTCAAAACAAAAATCTAGGGTGCAAAGTCATCAGCCCACCACCAGGATATAGGAGCGCTACTGGACTAAGGCACCCCGAAGGAGAAACCCCTCCAGAGATGGGCCGCCCTCCGGGCACCCAGTCTTTCACTCTCCAGAGAACGTACCTTCACCAGGGCACCTAGGATGCTGCTATAAACTTCATCTACACGGAGGATTTTACTCTGCGTCGAAACTAAAACTCGTGCGTTCCACGTGAAGTACCTGACCACTGCGCTGACTAGGAATAAAGTGGTTCGGTCCCTTCTCCCGAGGTCTCCGAACGCTCCATAGGCCCACTCGGCATAGGACAGAGTAGCCAGCTGCGCCAACCAATGGAAGCTCCCACCCTGTTGTACACCTCTGTATTAAAGGGACAATGAAGCAGGAAGTGCTCCATGCTTTCCAGCATGGTAGCACAAGCCTCACGGGGGCAATTCCTGTCCTCGGAGCTCCTGTACTTCAGATTGTCCCTCACATACAACTTACCTTGGAAGCAGCGCCAAGTCAAGTCCCAGTACTTCTTGGGGATCCTGTTAGAATTTAACAAACTCAATTCAACCTCTAGATCCCGACTTGGGCAGTCCTTGAGGACCAATGGTCTCTGAAAATGCGAAAGCAAGACCCGCATATCGAGGAGTTTCCTCGGGAGGGACCTCACCTCCCACATTCCCAGACCCCACCGGCGCATCATTTTCAGAACCGGGGTAACATAAGCCGGGAGATGTCCGTGCGGCGTGCGAAGATCCTTCAATCTTCCCCCTGTCTCCCATTGCTGGAAGAAAGGCTGAAACCATCCCTTGCAGGAGAATACCCACGGAGGAGCCCTCTCTTTCCAGAGGTTTGCTACGTTGACCTTCAAAAATGTGTTCACTAGGAACACCACGGGGTTCACCATATTCAACCCCCCTAGTCTCCTTGTGCGGTAAGTGACCTCTCGCTTGACTAGGTTCAGTCTATTCCCCCATAACAACTGGAAGAACAAACTGTAGACCCGAGTCCAGAGAGGCTCTGGCAAGACACAGACGCTGCCCAGGTAGATTAGCAAGGGGAGCAGGAAAGCTTTGCACAGGCCAACCCTTTCCCTCAGGGTCAAAGACCAACACTTCCATTGGTCCACTCTTTGGGCGACACCTTTGATTCTGCCTTCCCAGTTTTTCGTGGGGTAATCACCCTGGCCAAATTCGATGCCTAGGACTTTGGCATATTCTTGGGGTTCAGGGAAGGTGTCCAGAAGATCAAACCCGGGATCCCCGCCTCCCAGCCAGAGACTCTCACACTTGTCCTGGTTGACCTTGGACCCGGAAGCCTCCGAGTAGCTCTCCACTTTTGACATCACCACCATCGCCTCCTCGTGTGAAGAAACAAAGACGGTGACATCGTCCGCGTAGGCCACTAACCCTCAGGATAGCCTCCGGCGCCACCCCGCCCATCCTCACCCCGCCAACGGTCCACAATCGACCCTTCTGAGGAAGGGATCGATCGCAAACGCGTAAAGCAAAGGGCTAAGAGGGCAGCCCTGGCGGACACCAGATCCTACCCCGAAAGGTTGTCCAATCCACCCGTTTACCAGAGGGAAAGTCTCAGCCCCTTCGTACAAGGTCTTAAGCCAGTCCACAAACCCCCCGGGCAGACCATACCTCAAAAGAGTGGACCAGAGGTACTCGTGGTCGACCCGATCAAAGGCTTTTGCCTGATCCAGGGTCAGCAAGAACCCCTTCAAAAGGCACGCCCTGCCTTGCTCCACGGCCCTCGGACACCTAGAACAGCACTGATAGTGCTACGGCCAGGAACGCAACAGTGCTGAGCCTCCGAAAGGAGTCGCGGTGCAAACTTCACCAGCCTGTTGAAAAAGTATCTTAGCCAAAACCTTCCTGTCCACATTGAGAAGTGCTATGGGACGCCACTTCTCAATGCGTGACGGATCCTTACCCTTGACAAAATGATCAAAGCTGACCTCCTTAATGATCTCAGCAGAGTGCCCGAGGAAAGACACTCATTAAACACCTGAGTCAAGAGGGGGACCAAGGAGTCCCTAAAGGTCTTAAAGAACTCAGATGTTAAGCCATCCGCACCTGCCGATTTTTTGGGCCTGAGCCCATCGATTGCCAGTCTCACTTCCTCTTCTTTGATCGCTTCTGCCAAAACGTCCAGCGAGAGGTCAGCCCCTGGCTCAGGAACAGCTTCAGCCAGGAAAGCCGACATCCTGTCACGATCCAGTTCTCTCCTTCCCAAGAGGTGCGAGTAGTATAAACTGACGACCTCCAAAATCCCTGACCTGGACCTTCTCAGGGATCCCGTGCTGTCCATCAGCCCAGTTACTATCTTACTATTCACTGACATCTTGCAGCTTCTGTAAGGGTCGGGCGAATGGTACTTCCCGTAGTCCCTCTCAAAAACCAAAGATGCGTGCCTATCGTACTGACACCTCTTCAGCAAGGACTTCACACCGGAGATCTCCTCACGGCTACCTCCAGTCGAGACAAGATGCTCGAGTTTCCTCCTCAGGCTCTGATACAGGCGATCCCTGTTCAGGCTTCTGAGGTTCGAGAGTTGCCGGAAGAATCTCGACACCCGATGTTTGAACATCTCCCACCACTCTGACTTAGTGTTACTTAGGCCCAGCAGCGGTACCTTGCTCTGAAGAAATTCCTCAAAGGACCGTCTTACAGCTTCTTCCTCAAGGAGTGACGAATTCAGCTTCCAATAACCTCTTCCCATCCTAGGAGTCTCTGTAACGTTCAGAGAAAACATAATCAAACAGTGATCGGAGAACTCCACCTCCACAACCGACATCGGTGAGGAGACGGCCTCCTCCTTTAAATAAAACCTGTCTATCCTAGACCTGCACTGACTACCTCTAAAAAAGGTGAAACCCGTGTGGCCTGTGTTGTGCCGGATGTGGACATCCACCAGGCGTGCCTCACTTACTATCCTGTTTAACGCGACGCAATCGTAAGCCAGCCGGTCTCCGGAACCTCCTCTATCACAGGGTCTCGTGACGTTGTTGAAATCCCCCCAAAGACACCTGCCGACTCGAAAATAAGAAAGGTTTGATCTTCATGAAGAGACATTTGCGGTCCCATTTGGATTGGGGACCGTAGATGTTAATGAGCCGAAGCTCCTGTCCCCTCATGGAGACATCTAGGATCAAGCATCTCCCCATTTATAATTCGATTAATCGTCTGCATTCAACCGCTGCGGTCTTAAAAAGGACCGCCACCCCGCTAGACGGCTCGGCCGCAAGAGACCAGTTGGAGGGCCCATGCCTCCACTCCCGCCTTGCTTTATGCACGCTTGATAGGTCAGTCAACCTGGTCTCCTGCAAAAACAAAATGTCGGCATCAAGTTGGCCGAGAAAAATGAAAGGCCGTGTACCTTGCCGCTTCTGACTTTATGCTGGCAACATTAATGGTTGCCAGCGTCAACGGGGTGGGTGCCGCCATCATGATTGATTGAATTAGATAGCCTTTTTTTCCCACACCCCAACAGGTTCACCTTCTTCCTTCGACAATGATGAACTTTTAGTGCGTTTCAGACAGACAGACTCATCCATTCTCTCCTTACACTCACTCTGGCCCTTGTCTGGTGGTCCTGAGGTAGTCCCCCCCTCAGAGGGCCTTTTATTTGCTCCTGAGAAGAAGACCCAGCAACCTCCTGAGCCCTAACAACCTGTCCGCAACCTCCAGCCCCGGGTCCCCGTCCTCCCCCTTTGGAGGGGAGTCCTGGAGGGTCCGGAACCGGTTGGAGAGATCCACCAGAGGGGGGGCGGCTGAACCTTCCAGTGGCACCTGGACCAGGGTTAGAGAGTCAGAGGGGCTGCACTCCAGGGAGGAGGCCCGAGACCCGGACCCCCTCTTACCCTTAGTTGTTTTTCTATTACCCTTTTTCCTTTGTTGTGACCACTCCCCCTCTTCCTCATCCAGACTGTCACCGGATGAAGGTTCCTGGGAAGAAATGGCGTCCGCCTGCTCCTCCCTTTCAAGTCTCTTGACTTCCTCATTCAGTTCGCTGTCTTTAGGATCCTCAGCTGCAAGTGAAGTACCCGGGTCAGAGTTCAGGGTCGTTACTCCCTGCCTCCTGTTCCCATGGCGCTGCTCCTGCCGCCTGATGTTGGATGGCGGCAGTTTCTCCTCACCGGTTTCCCTGCCTCCTCCGCCTCTACTGGTCACTTCACCGGCAGGATTAGACCCGGCTTTCGCCTGTCCCGCACCTGCCGCTTTCAGGACCGCATTGGCGAAGGAACGCGGACAGCGACTGAAAGGGTGACCGAGGTCACCACACAAGTTACACCTAATCCTGCCACAGGTAGCAGCGAGATGGCCGAGGTCCCCACACAGTGCGCATTTCTGGGTGGTACACTGCTCACTAAAGTGTGTGGGACTGCCGCACCTGTGACAGACCTTAGGCTGCCCCTAGTAGAAAATCAAGATCCTGTCCCTCCCCAAAAATGTTGAGGAAGGGATATGGGTAACAGTGTTTCCTGAAACCTTCAATTTCACCATGAAGGTCCAGGCCCCTGACCAGATACCATGGTCGTCGCGGGTCTTCTCTGGAATGCCGACGATGTCGCCATATCGACCAATCCAGGTGGAGATGTCCATACAGGAAAGTGACTCGTTACTGGTCAAAACGGTCACCTTCCTGACTGAGTTCTGGCGGGATATCGCGACAGGACATAAACCCTGCCATTCGGGGCAACCCCGAGTCAGCTCATGGCGAGACCAAAAAGCTGAAGGCCCTCCGGTCTCACGAAGCTGACATCGAAGTAGGAGGTCCCATAGGGGTGGATCAAGGCGAAGATGTCGTATGCCGCAAAGCCCATCCCCAGCAGGAGCTCAGCCACCTTCGACCGATCGGGACAGGCATCCTTGCTTACCCAGTGGAGACGGGCCACGTTCCTACGGTTACTCCTCTGCCCCGGTGTCGGCAGAGACCAGACAGTCTCTGCCCCTCTATCTCGGAAGGCGGAAAGACCGTGTCTCTCTATCCAGAAAGACAGATCAACCTCCCTCCCCTCTACAGTGATGGAGCTCTCCCCTTTCTTCAGGGCGTCCAGGAAGAGCTGTTGCAAGTCACCATTCCCAGGGCCACCAGACAAGGGCGCACTACTACCCCCAGCAGTGACAGCTCCTGAATAGCTTGGGGCTGAAGCCCCTGCCACCGCTGGGGGGCAGCGGGACCACTACCTACTTCCCCTCCACCAACACTAGTGCTGCTCTCCTCATTCACTCCAGCACAACTCCTATCATTCACTCCACCACCACTCCCATCATTCACTCCAGCACAACTCCCATCATTCACTCCACCAATACTCCCATCATTCACTCCAGCACAACTCCCATCATTTGCGGCACCACAACTCCCATCATTCACTCCACAACTCCCATCATTTGCTGCACAGCTCCTTTCACTCCCCTTACCATTACCACTAACCTCTCCACCATTTGTTCCACTGTTCTCTGCACCTTCCACAGTCACATCCATTCCTTCCTCCCTTGTGTCTGGAGTCTCTGCACTCACACCTGCTGGACCGGGGGAGGGGTGCAGCACCACAGCCGTTTTAATTGGAACAGTGCTGCTGACTTTTGTTGCACTGTGCCTCTTTTTGTCAGCAGCCTGCCCTGTAGCCCCAGACCTTGGGGGTTTAGAGTCTTTTTTCTTTGCAGTTTGGGTTTTCCTTTGCTGCTTTTCTGCAGGAACATTTCTTACTCGTGGATCACCTGCCGCGCGCCTCTTCTCCTCTGTTGGGGCGCACTGCGCCCCTGTCACAACAATGCGCCCCAAATTTGCCGCAACAAACTCATCTCCCCCCAGGATCTTCCTGGGCTCGTCTTCCTGGGGCCTGGGGTGCCCCTGTCTCCCTCTCTGGGCGGACGATGAGCCGTCTCAGGGTTGGAGTAGGTGGGATTGGTCTTCCTCATCCGTTCAGATCTCCTCACTCCCTCCTGGGCCGGTTGCTGCTGCTGCTCCCTGTTCCCCGCCGGCACAGACCGGGGAACAGAAGCCTGGGAAGCCATGCCGGCCTCCCAGGGAAGCCTGCCTCTCCCTGGGGAGAAGAGAGGCAGACTCTGGGCCTCCTCCTGGAAGACCTGGAGCTCAGGAAACAGGTGCTGCTCCCAGCAGGGTGTGACTGATTGTGGGCACCTGTCCTACAGTCTCCCCCCAGTAATGGCTGATAACAGGGAGTAATAGATTGTAGCCTCCTGTCCTACTGTCTCCCCCCAGTAATGGCTGATAACAGGGAGTAATAGATTGTAATCTCCTGTCCTACAGTCTCCCCCCCAGTAATGGCTGATAACAGGGAATAACAGTTGTTCTTCATGTTGAATCCCTTTAAGACCTATCATACTATAAATGGAGCAGGAAGGCTGTCGAGGGGTTAAGTCAGATATGCCATGCTGACTTTTGTTGTGTTAGGGAGAGGGACCCCTCCTATAGGCGGAATCTGAGGCTGCAGATGAGAGTCCCACTGACATCACCCAAAAGTGGGAAGAGGAGGCGAGTCACTAGAGCTGGGTCCAGCATCTGTGCACACAACTTGCACACTCGATGCTGCGCCAGTTCTCTGCACGCTGCTTACACTCACTGCTGCGGCAGGTCTCTGCACGCTGCTCACACTCACTGCTTCCTCTGTACACTCTGCCTGTACGTTCTCTTCACACTCGCTGTTTTTACACGTTTAGCTATAGCTCTCCTGATTACTGCACTCATTGCTCTCTATCATTACTCATCTCATTGCTTCTTGTGCCATACTAGTTATTCCACCACTGATCACTGGCATTCCCTGTCACTCTTCTCACTGGGCACCACTTACCCAACTTCACAATATCTACAACCCCTGAGGACCTCACTGAGCTCTGCTCACCATCTACCGTCCTGAGGATTGTCGCCCAGCACTCTGCTCACCATCCTCACCCCTGCAGACTACCCCAGATCGCGGTCTTCAGTCTCTGCACACACGGATGCCCACTGTACACCATCTGCAATCGTGAGGACTATCACCGATCATCCAAGTTCACTAAATCCCTGAGGACTGCTGCAGTGCACTCTCTTTTCTACAATCCCTGAGGACTAAGTGTAGTTTGAGGACTAGAGTTATGCTCATCATCTACACTCCTGAAGACTAGACCACTGTGCTCACCATCTACACCCCTAATCACACTGCAATTTTTGCCATCTACCCCCGTGAGAACTCACAGTGTAAACTTCAACCTCCACGCTCCTGAGGACTGTTCATCATTTTCACCTCTGAAGACTATCACAGTGCACCCTGTACTCCATCTACTCCCCTGCGGATTATAGTGCACTCTGTACTCCATCTACCCCTCTGAGGGCTATCACAGTACACCCTGTACTGCATCTATACAACTGAGAATTATCACAGTGCACTCTATTCTGCATCTACTCCTCTGAGGATTATAGTGTACTTTGCTCATCATCTACTCCCCTGACGATTATCACAGTGCAGTCTGTTCAACATCTACTCCCCTGAGGGTTATCACTGTGCACTCTATTCTCCATCTACTCCCCTGACGATTATCACAGGGCACTCTGTTCATCATCTACTCCACTGAGGATTATCACTGTGCACTCTATTCTCCATCTACTCCCTGAGGATTATCACAGTGCACTCTATTCTCCATCTACTCCCCTGAGGATTATAGCATACTCTGCTCATTATCTACTACCCTGAGGATTATCACAGTGCACTCTGCTCATCATCCACTCCCTTGAGGATTATCACAAGGCACTCTGTTCATCATCATCTACTCCCCTGAGGATTATCACAGTGCACTCTATTCTCCATCTACTCCCCTGAGGATTATAGCGTACTCTGCTCATTATCTACTACCCAAAGGATTATCACAGTGCACTCTGTTCATCATCTACTCCCCTGAGGGTTATCACTGTGCACTCTATTCTCCATCTACTCCCCTGAGGATTATAACATACTCTGCTCATTATCTACTACCCTGAGGATTATCACAGTGCACTCTGCTCATCATCCACTCCCTTGAGGATTATCACAGGGCACTCTGTTCATCATCATCTACTCCCCTGAGGATTATCACAGTGCACTCTATTCTCCATCTACTCCCCTGAGGATTATAGCGTACTCTGCTCATTATCTACTACCCTGAGGATTATCACAGGGCACTCTGTTCATCATCTACTCCACTGAGGATTATCACAGTGCACTCTATTCTCTATCTGCACCCCTGAGGATTATCACAGTGCACTCTAATCATTATCCACTCCCCTGAGGATTATCACAGTGCACTCTGCTCATCATCTACTCCTCTGAGGATTATCACAGTGCACTCTGCTCATCATCTACTCCACTGAGGATTATCACAGTGCACTCTGCTCATCATCATCTATTTCCTTGAGGATTATCACAGTGCACCCTCTACTCCATCTACTCCCCTGCTGATTTTAGTGCACTCTGTACTCCATCTACCCCTCTGAGGGCTATCACAGTACACCCTGTACTGCATCTATACAACTGAGGATTATCACAGTGCACTCTATTCTCCATCTACTCCTCTGAGGATTATAGTGTACTCTGCTCATTATCTACTCCCCTGAGGATTATCACAGTGCAGTCTGTTCATCATCTACTCCTCTGAGGATTATCACAGTGCACTCTGCTCATCATCTACTCCCCTGAGGATTATCACAGTGCACTCTGTTCATCATCTACTCCTCTGAGGATTATCACAGTGCACTCTGTTCATCATCTACTCCTCTGAGCATTATCACAGTGCACTCTGTTCATCATCTACTCCTCTGAGGATTATCACAGTGCACTCTGCTCATCATCTACTCCTCTGAGGATTATCACAGTGCACTCTGCTCATCATCTACTCCCCTGAGGATTATCACAGTGCACTCTATTCTCTATCTACACCCCTGAGGATTATGTCAGTGCACTCTGCTCATCATCTACTCCTCTGAGGATTATCACAGTGCACTCTATTCTATATCTACACCCCTGAGGATTATCACAGTGCACTCTGCGCATCATCTACTCCTCTGAGGATTATCACAGTGCACTCTATTCTATATCTACACCCCTGAGGATTATCACAGTGCACTCTGCTCATCATCTACTCCTCTGAGGATTATCACAGTGCACTCTGCTCATCATCTACTCCCCTGAGGATTATCACAGTGCACTCTATTCTCTATCTACACCCCTGAGGATTATGTCAGTGCACTCTGCTCATCATCTACTCCCCTGAGGGTTATCACTCTGCACTCTGTTCTTCATCTGCACCTTTGAGGATTGTAGCTGAGTATTTTGCACACTAGTATTCTACTTCTGGTCACATTTGCACCCTTCATTCACTGGTTTCACACCCTGGTCACTAGTGCAGCTGCACCACCGCTGTAATCCCCATTTCAGATACTCTATCACACATCTTGGGGTCTGACTGTGATGGTACCTTGACATGGAGAACTCCAATCCACCGGGAGGTAAAACCTGCGTCTGTAGTGAACTCCCTGCTGCTTTCTGTAGTGCACCTGTACTTAGCAATGAGCCAGTAGTAGACTTTTCTGGGCCTTTTTGTTCTACTAAGCTTTTGTTTGTATGTAATGAATACTTTCTTTGTGTCTGTGTTTTGGGGGTGAGATGCTCTGCGGTTGTATTTCCAGCATCCCATCAGTCGGTAGCATGCTGACACCTGTTTGGGGCACATTTTATGTTTGCCGGGGCGACGATTCCAGACACGTTTGCAGTTGCGGCAGACATCATTTGTTTTCTGATCTGTGTGACAAGAGCTCACACTTCACATTCTGTATCGCGGCTGATACATTGGCTTCCGCTTCTGTGTCTGATCATTCTCATAGCTTGGTCCTTTCATTACAGTCGTGGATATGACTATGTCACCGTGACTGTCAGATTGGTGTTCTGCTCCGGATGAGCTTCATGCACAATCAATTCCTGCTGATTTCAAGACTATTCTGCAGAATTGACCAGGAATTAAAGGGCTAGCTCCATCTTATGTAAAGTGGGGCAGAGACTGGTGCAAGGGTCAATGCGCGGAGCAGTGTGCAGACTGCCACAAGGGCAACTAACCCGAAGCCGTCTTGGGTCTCTGCAGGTTTACTCAGATTTTTTTTTTACAATTCACTGACAGAAAGCAGAGATCTTGCTTATGTTAAGGTATTGAAACACAATGACAATATAAAAATTGCCAAACCTTTTTTTAGAACTTTATTTTTTGCAGAAAACATTGGACTGCTCCTGTCTGTCTACATCCCTGAATATAACCCAAATGCTCAGAGATTTGTCTAAATTGCATACGAACCTGCAGTCCTGTAGTTCACGAACAAAACTGCAAAAAAGGGTGGAGAATGTGAAAATGTGCATTATTGGCGATTTTCTGACAGATTGCAGACAGAACGAGACTGAAAAATGTGCTGAGGTCGTATTCCGCCTGCTGCAGTTCCGCGTTTAACCACTGCTCATCTGATGCACTTTGTATAGGCCTCAGTGCAACAGCGCCCCCCTGTCCCATTACAGTGAAGCCTTCATTCCTGAAAGCTGTAATTTTGCCTTGTGGCAGGTTGGATGCTAGGAATGTGTGACAGTGACTGGACTGGATTGTCCAACATACAAGCTAATGTCTACTGGCATATTGAAAGAAGGTGCATTGCATGTAGGAGCATCTCTTCTTAAATACGACCTTTCGCTGGATTTTCTCATTTACACTGAGTTCCTCCTCCAATTCCTGCACCACTGATTCTGGAACAGTTTTTCTTTTTCTTCTGTGCCCCTCTGTTCCAAAAATAAGCAACCCGGTATTATAGATGGAAATTATCCCAGTAACCAAAGGGGCGTGTACAAAACAACTTCTCTGTGGGCGTTTCCTTTTCACCTCTGATGCTGGCCAATCAAATCACAGCCACGCCTACAGAGAAGTTCTTCTGTACACGCCCAGTTGGTTACCAGGTTGCATGTCTTAGGTATGGAGGGGCAGGGAAGGAAACCAAAAACTGTTCCAGAATCAGTGATGCATGTACAAGAACATAGCTAATATAATACTGCCCCTATGTACAAGAATATAACTACTATAATACTGCTCCTATGTACAAAAATATAACTACTATAATACTGCTCCTATGTACAAGAATATAACTACTATAATACTGCTCCTATGTACAAGAATATAACTACTATAATACTGCTCCTATGTACAAGAATATAACTACTATAATACTGCTCCTATGTACAAGAATATAACTACTATAATACTGCTCCTATGTACAAGAATATAACTACTATAAATACTGCTCCTATGTATAAGAATATAACTACTATAATACTGCCCCCTATGTACAAGAATATAACTACTATAATACTGCTCCTATGTACAAGAATAAACTACTATAATACTGCTCCCTATGTACAAGAATATAACTACTATAATACTGCTCCTATGTACAAGAATATAACTACTATAATACTTCCTCTATGTACAAGAATATAACTATTATAATACTGCCCCTATGTACAAAAATATAACTACTATAATACTGCTCCCCTATGTACAAGAATATAACTATTATAATACTGCCCCTATGTACAAGAATATAACTACTATAATACTGCCCTATGTACAAGAATATAACTACTATAATACTGTCCCTATGTACAAGAAAATAACTACTATAATACTGCTCCTATGTACAAGAATATAACTACTATAATACTTCCTCTATGTACAAGAATATAACTATTATAATACTGCCCCTATGTACAAAAATATAACTACTATAATACTGCTCCCTATGTACAAGAATATAACTACTATAATACTGTCCCTATGTACAAGAATATAACTACTATAATACTGCCCTATGTACAAGAATATAACTACTATAATACTGTCCCTATGTACAAGAAAATAACTACTTATAATACCGCCCCTATGTACAAGAATATAACTACTATAATACTGCCCCTATGTACAAGAATATAACTACTATAATACTGCCCCTATGTACAAGAATATAACTACTATAATACTGTCCCTATGTACAAGAATATAACTACTATAATACTGCTCCTATGTACAAGAATATAACTACTATAATACTTCCTCTATGTACAAGAATATAACTATTATAATACTGCCCCTATGTACAAAAATATAACTACTATAATACTGCTCCCCTATGTACAAGAATATAACTACTATAATACTGTCCCTATGTACAAGAATATAACTACTATAATACTGCCCCTATGTACAAGAATATAACTACTATAATACTGTCCCTATGTACAAGAAAATAACTACTATAATACCGCCCCTATGTACAAGAATATAACTACTATAATACTGCCCCTATGTACAAGAATATAACTACTATAATACTGCCCCTATGTACAAGAATATAACTACTATAATACTGTCCCTATGTACAAGAAAATAACTACTATAATACGCCCCTATGTACAAGAATATAACTACTATAATACTGCCCCTATGTACAAGAATATAACCACTATAATACGCTCCTATATACAAGAATATAACTACTATAATACTGCTCCTATGTACAAGAATATAACTACTATAATACTGCTCCCTATATACAAGAATATAACTACTATAATACTGCCTCTATGTACAAGAATATAACTAGTATAATACTGCCCCTATGTACAATAATATAACTACTATAATACTACCTCCTATATACAAGAATATAACTACTATAATACTGCTCCTATGTACAATAATATAACTACTATAATACTGCTCTCTATGTACAAGAATATAACTACTATAATACTGCCCCTATGTACAATAATATAACTACTATAATACTGCTTCTATGTACAAGAATATAACTACTATAATACTCCCCCTATGTATAAGAATATAACTACTATAATACTGCCCCTATGTACAAATAATATAACTACTATAATACTGCCCCCTATGTACAGGAATATAACTACTATAATACTGCCCCTATGTACAGGAATATAACTACTATAATACTGCCCTATGTACAAGAATATAACTATATAATACTGCCCCTATGTACAGGAATATAACTACTATAATACTACTCCTATATACAAGAATATAACTACTATAATACTGCCCCTATGTACAAGAATATAACTACTATAATACTGCCCCTATGTACAAGAATATAACTACTATAATACTACTCCTATATACAAGAATATAACTTCTATAATACTGCCCCTATGTACAGGAATATAACTACTATAATACTACTCCTATATACAAGAATATAACTACTATAATACTGCCCCTATGTACAAGAATATAACTACTATAATACTACTCCTATATACAAGAATATAACTACTATAATACTGCCCCTATGTACAAGAATATAACTACTATAATACTGCTCCTATGTACAAGAATATAACTATATAATACTGCCCCTATGTACAGGAATATAACTACTATAATACTGCCCTATGTACAAGAATATAACACTATAATACTGCCCTATGTACAAGAATATAACTACTATAATACTGCCCCTATGTACAAGAATATAACTACTATAATACTGCCCCTATGTACAGGAATATAACTACTATAATACTGCCCCTATGTACAGGAATATAACTACTATAATACTGTCCCCTATGTACAAGAATATAACTACTATAATACTGCCCCTATGTACAATAATAAACTACTATAATACTGCCCCCTATGTACAGGAATATAACTACTATAATACTGCCCCTATGTACAGGAATATAACTACTATAATACTGCCCTATGTACAAGAATATAACTAGTATAATACTGCCCCTATGTACAGGAATATAACTACTATAATACTACTCCTATATACAAGAATATAACTACTATAATACTGCCCCTATGTACAAGAATATAACTACTATAATACTGCCCTATGTACAAGAATATAACTACTATATACTACTCCTATATACAAGAATATAACTACTATAATACTGCCCCTATGTACAGGAATATAACTACTATAATACTACTCCTATATACAAGAATATAACTACTATAATACTGCCCCTATGTACAAGAATATAACTACTATAATACTACTCCTATATACAAGAATATAACTACTATAATACTGCCCCTATGTACAAGAATATAACTACTATAATACTGCTCCTATGTACAAGAATATAACTAGTATAATACTGCCCCTATGTACAGGAATATAACTACTATAATACTGCCCCTATGTACAAGAATATAACAACTATAATACTGTCCCTATGTACAAGAATATAACTACTATAATACTGCCCCTATGTACAAGAATATAACTACTATAATACTGCCCCTATGTACAGGAATATAACTACTATAATACTGTCCCTATGTACAAGATATAACTACTATAATACTGCCCCTATGTACAAGAATATAACTACTATAATACTGCCCCTATGTACAAGAATATAACTACTATAATACTGCCCCTATGTACAAGAATATAACTACTATAATACTGCCCCTATGTACAAGAATATAACTACTATAATACTGCCCCTATGTACAAGAATATAACTACTATAATACTGCCCCTATGTACAAGAATATAACTACTATAATACTGCCCCTATGTACAAGAATATAACTACTATAATACTGCCCCTATGTACAGGAATATGTTGGTACTCCGCTCCGCTTTATAAGTATACCCTATGTTGCCGCCCGCTTTGTGCCGTCTGTATACTGATTGGATCCTCTCTTTTCCGCAGGCCTTGTGTGTTTCGGTGACCACCACTGATCTGACGGAGACGCAGGCGCTGGTGTTTTGCGGCGCTGACATTAACTGCACGTGTGGGGAGTTGTTTTTCTCGCAGCCCCTGGAGTTGGCGCAGCAGGCCGGGCAGAAGCTGCAGGAGGAGTTTTTGAAGCAGAATAGAAATTGCGGTAAGTTGCCGTCTTCTGCGGTGTGTGATCACGGACGCCTGCTTGATAAATGCTGTCTAGAGACTGGTGACCGCGGTGTTGGCAGATTTGTGCTGCTGAAGTGTTCTGCTTAGAGGATTGTCTGCACTGATACAATTGTAACAAAGCTCCAGCTCTCAGAGGAGTATTTCGGTTGTATTTACATGCGCTGAGTTCAGGCCGTTAAAAGAGTGCGATTAACAATATTGAAGTCGTGTCACGCTTGTTTCCCGGCCTCTCTACACCGGCTGAAAAAGAAAGATGGGGACAGAATGATGAATAGAGGATCAATCTGTCCTCATACAGCATCATGTTATCCGTAGCATATCTGCAATGTACATCGGCCGATGTGCTGCTGGGAACAGGGATCTTCACTCCATGAATAGGCAGCATTTTGCTTGTTTAGTGAAATGCACCCCATAGCCCTCCACAAATTATAATGCACCCCATAACCCTCCACAAATTATAATGCACCCCATAGCCCTCCACAAATTATAATGCACCCCATAACCCTCCACAAATTATAATGCACCCCATAACCCTCCACAAATTATAATGCACCCCATAACCCTCCACAAATTATAATGCACCCCATAGCCCTCCACAAATTATAATGCACCCCATAACCCTCCACAAATTATAATGCACCCCATAACCCTCCACAAATTATAATGCACCCCATAGCCCTCCACAAATTATAATGCACCCCATAACCCTCCACAAATTATAATGCACCCCATAACCCTCCACAAATTATAATGCACCCCATAGCCCTCCACAAATTATAATGCACCCCATAACCCTCCACAAATTATAATGCACCCCATAGCCCTCCACAAATTATAATGCACCCCATAACCCTCCATAAATTATAATGCACCCCATAAACCCTCCACAAATTATAATGCACCCCATAACCCTCCACAAATTATAATGCACCCCATAACCCTCCACAAATTATAATGCACCCCATAACCCTCCACAAATTATAATGCACCCCATAACCCTCCTAAATTATAATGCACCCCATAACCCTCCACAAATTATAATGCACCCCATAACCCTCCACAAATTATAATGCACCCCATAACCCTCCACAAATTATAATGCACCCCATAGCCCTCCACAAATTATAATGCACACCCAACCCTCACAAATAAAGCACCAAACCCTCCACAAATTATAATGCACCCCATTACCCTCCACAAATTATAATGCCAACCCCACTATAGCCCCCATACCAAAATTATAATGCACCCCATAACCCTCCACAAATTATAATGCACCCCATAGCCCTCCACAAATTATAATGCACCCCATAACCCTCCACAAATTATAATGCACCCCATAGCCCTCCACAAATTATAATGCACCCCATAACCCTCCACAAATTATAATGCACCCCATAGCCCTCCACAAATTATAATGCACCCCATAACCCTCCACAAATTATAATGCACCCCATAGCCCTCCACAAATTATAATGCACCCCATAACCCTCCACAAATTATAATGCACCCCATAACCCTCCACAAATTATAATGCACCCCATAACCCTCCACAAATTATAATGCACCCCATAACCCTCCACAAATTATAATGCACCCCATAACCCTCCACAAATTATAATGCACCCCATAGCCCTCCACAAATTATAATGCACCCCATAGCCCTCCACAAATTATAATGCACCCCATAACCCTCCACAAATTATAATGCACCCCATAACCTCCACAAATTATAATGCCCCCATACCCTCCACAAATTATAATGCACCCCATAACCCTCCACAAATTATAATGCACCCCATAACCCTCCCAAATTATAATGCACCCATAACCCTCCACAAATATAATGCACCCCATAGTCCTCCATATTATATAATGTTCACCATAGTCCTCCATATAGTATAATGTGCCCCATAGTCCTCCATATAGTACGATACACTTCCCAAAGACTTCCATATAGTAAACTACATTCCACATAGTCCATAATATAATATAATGCATCCAGGATTTATCCATATTGTATAATACACCCACCATAGTCCTTCATAAAGTATAATACACTCCCCATAGTCTTCAACATAGTATACTGTGCCCCATATACCTCTCTATATAGTATAATGCACTCCTCATAGTCCACAATATAGTATAATTCATCCCACATCTTCCTACATAATGCACTCACCATAGTCTTCAATGTGGTATAATGCACTCCCCATAGTTGTCTATACAGTATAATGCACTCCCCATAGTCATTCATATAATATAATGCACTCCCCATAGTCCTTCTTACAATATAATACACTCCTCATAGTTCTATAATACACCCCCATAGTTCTCCATATAGTATAATGCACCCCATAGTCCTCCATATAGTATAATACGCTCCCCATAGTCCTCAGCATAGTATAGTGTGCCCCATATAGCTCTATATAGTATAATGCCCTCATATTCCTCCATATAGCATAATACACTCCCAGTAGTCCGCTGTTATGAATGTGCTAGAGATGGTTTCTGAGCAGAGGCTCCCTCTGGTGGTTACAGACAGTACTGAACCTTTCAGCGAGGAGTGGCAATCTGGAATCACGGACTGGTCTGATATAAGGGAGGTTCCCTCCCATGATGGTTGCCGATGATCAATTGTTCTTGTCTCAGTTGTGGTTCCTGGTTCATTTGGAAGTTTGCTGAGTCTTGCCTGCATCTCCTGCTTTCAGATAAGATATTTTTTGCTTTTCTTTTTGTGCTTGCTTTTTGCATTGTTTTCTGCACTTTTGTGGAGGTCAGCCAGGTCCCCTCCTGGGGCCTGTGCTCCTCTCAGTTTATCTGTAGCCACTGTTATTTGCTCATTTGCTTTTTCCTGTTTTTTCAGCGGCTGCGGCTTGGTTTTGTTCACACTGAGATCTAATTTAGTGGGTGGCGAGATCGTGTGATCTCAGTATTTTTGTAATCATAATTGTTGGATTTTTGTAGGGTTTTCTGGGTTGCAGAAAGTAATCTCTCCTTTCCTATCCTATTTAGTCAGCTTGTGGCCCCAGCGTTTGCTCAATCTATTTTCTGCCTATGTTTGTATTTTCATCTTGTCTAACCGCCATTATATGTTTGGGGGCTTCCTATTTTCTTTGGGAATCTGCTCCGGGGCAGATAGCTTTCATCTTTCTGCCTTTAGGTGTAGTTATCTCTCAGGCTGTGACGAGGCGTCTAGGATCAACGTAGGAACGCTCCACGGCTACCTCTAGTTGTGTCGTTTGTTTAGGAATCTGCAACCCATCAGTTACCAACATCTCAGGTGTTCTGCTGCCCTGCTGTTGTTCCTGTCCTCCTCAGCTACTGAAACACAACAGTCCGCCAGATAGTATAATGCAGTCCTTAGTCCTGCATATAGTATAATGCACTCCCCATAGTCCTCCGTATAGTATAATGCACTCCCCATAGTCTGCCATATAGTATAATACACTCCCCATAGTCCTCCATATAGTATAATACACTCCCCATAGTCCTCCATATAGTATAATACACTCCCCATAGTCCTCCATATAGTATAATACACTCCCCATATTCTTCCATATAGTATATTACATTCCTCATAGTCCTCAATATCATATAATGCATCCAGGATGTCTCCATATTGTTTTTTGCACCCCCATAGTCCTCCATATAGTATAATATACTCCCCATAGTCCTCAATATAGTATAATGCATCCCATATTCCTCAATATTGTATAATGCCACTCCCCATACTCCATATTGTATAATGCACCCCCATTGCCCTCCATATTGTATAATACACTCCCCATAGTCCTCCATATAGTATACTGCACTCCCCAGAGTCCTCCAAACAGTACAGTATAATGCACTCCCCATAGTCTATACAGTATAATACAAATCTTAAGCCCCCGTCACACTAAGCAAGATCGCTAGCGAGATCGCTGAAGCGTCACCGATTTTGTGACGCAACAGCAACCTAGCCAGCGATCTCGCTTAGTGTGACACGCAGCGACGACCGGCCTCCCTGCTGGGTATCGCTGATTGTCGTCAAATAGCCTGGACCATTTTTTCATCGTTGATGTCCCGCTGGCCAGCGCGCATCGCTGCGTGTGACAGCGGGAGACCAACGATCAGCGAGCTGGTATCCAATGTACATATCGGGTAACTAAGGGCTGCGCGGCGCCTAGTTACCCGATATGTACCCTGGATACCGGCTCCCAGCTTCTGCTGTAGAGTGCTGGGAGCAGGTATCCAGGGTACTTATCGGGTAACTAGGCGCCGCGCAGCCCTTAGTTATCCGCTGTTTACACTGGATACCAGCGTGCTCGCTGGTCCTGATCGCTGGTGAGTCTGCCCATGTGACAGCTCACCAGCGATCAGCTAACGATATCCCAGTGATCCCATCCAGGTCTGATCGTTGGTGGGATCGCTGGGACATTGAAAAGTGTGACGGGGCCCTTATAATCCTTGATATAGTATAATGCAGCCTCCATAGAGTATAATGCAGCCCCCATAGAGTATAATGCAGCCCCCATAGAGTATAATGCAGCCCCCACAGAATATAATGCAGCCCCATAGTCCTGCAGTATTATGGCCACCATAAGTACAATACGCGCCTCTCTTCGTTCCCCCACTGCTCCGATCTCTGCAGCGCGGTTCCTCAGCAGCGTGGCGTATGATGAAGTGACGTCATCGCTCCCGATGCATCAGATGCACAGCGGGAATGATGGGGAGGAAGTGT
Source organism: Oophaga sylvatica (assembly GCA_033576555.1). Classification (NCBI taxonomy): domain Eukaryota; kingdom Metazoa; phylum Chordata; class Amphibia; order Anura; family Dendrobatidae; genus Oophaga; species Oophaga sylvatica. The sequence goes on from JARQOD010000080.1 coordinate 94,451, forward strand.
CACCTGAGGCACTCTCCTCCATCATTGCTTTCAACTGTATCGGCATGTACAGGTCCTTCTCAAAAAATTAGCATATAGTGCTAAATTTCATTATTTTCCATAATGTAATGATTAAAATTAAACTTTCAAATATTTTAGATTCATTACACACCAACTGAAATATTTCAGGTCTTTTATTGTTTTAATACTGATGATTTTGGCATACAGCTCTTGAAAACCCAAAAATCCTGTCTCAAAAAATTAGCATATTTCAACCATCCAATAAAATAAAAGTGTTTAAAAAAAAAAAATTAAAAAAACCATCAAATAATAATGTTCAGTTATGCACTCAATACTTGGTCGGGAATCCTTTTGCAGAAATGACTGCTTCAATGCGGCGTGGCATGGAGGCAATCAGCCTGTGACACTGCTGAGGTGTTATGGAGGCCCAGGATGCTTCGATAGCGGCCTTAAGCTCATCCTGAGTGTTGGGTCTTGCGTCTCTCAACTTTCTCTTCACAATATCCCACAGATTCTCTATGGGGTTCAGGTCAGGAGAGTTGGCAGGCCAATTGAGCACAGTAATACCATGGTCAGTAAAGCATTTACCAGTGGTTTTGGCACTGTGAACAGGTGCCAGGTCGTGCTGAAAAATGAAATCTTCATCTCCATAAAGCATTTCAGCCGATGGAAGCATGAAGTGCTCCAAACTCTCCTGATAGCTAGCTGCATTGACCCTGCCCTTGATGAAACACAGTGGACCAACACCAGCAGCTGACATGGCACCCCACACCATCACTGACTGTGGGTACTTGACACTGGACTTCAGGCATTTTGGCATTTCCTTCTCCCCAGTCTTCCTCCAGACTCTGGCACCTTGATTTCCGAATGACATGCAAAATTTGCTTTCATCAGAAAAAAGTACTTGGGACCACTTAGCAACAGTCCAGTGCTGCTTCTCTGTAGCTCAGGTCAGGCGCTTCTGCCGCTGTTTATGGTTCAAAAGTGGCTTTACCTGGGGAATGCGGCACCTGTAGCCCATTTCCTGCACACGCCTGTGCACGGTGGCTCTGGATGTTTCTACACCAGACTCAGTCCACTGCTTCCTCAGGTCCCTCAAGGTCTGGAATCGGTCCTTCTCCACAATCTTCCTCAGGGTCCGGTCACCTCTTCTCGTTGTACAGCGTTTTCTGCCGAGGTGCCTTGATACAGCACTCTGGGAACAGCCTATTTGTTGAGAAATTTCTTTCTGGGTCTTACCCTCTTGCTTGAGGGTGTCAATGATGGCCTTCTTGACATCAGTCAGGTCGGCAGTCTTACCCATAATGGGGGTTTTGAGTAATGAAGCAGGCAGGGAGTTTTTAAAAGCCTCAGGAATCTTTTGCATGTGTTTAGAGTTAATTAGTTGATTCAGAAGATTAGGGTAATAGGTCGTTTAGAGAACCTTTTCTTGATATGCTAATTTTTTTGAGACAGGTTTTTTGGGTTATCAGGAGTTGTATGCCAAAATCATCAGTATTAAAACAATAAAAGACCTGACAAATTTCAGTTGGTGTGTAATGAATCTAAAATATATGAAAGTTTAATTGTAATCATTACATTATGGAAAATAATGAAATTTAGCACTATATGCTAATTTTTTGAGAAGGACCTGTATGTGCGGAGTCAACACTGCCACCTGGCTCCCCTGACTCATGAGCCCCATAGTGGCATGCCACTGACTGGGGGTCCTTGGGAGTGTGGGGCCCTAGGCAAATGCCTAGTTTGCCTGCCCCTAACGCCAGTCCTGGCTGCAAGCATAAAAAATTAAAGCTCAGCGTGACGTAGTGACCCCGCCGTAATCCGCCATATCTGTGTGCACCTTGGCAGTGGAGACCCCACATTTCAAGCATGATGGTGGGAAAGGGGTCCGCAGCAAAATATCCATCTGATGGATCTTCAAAAATGTGAGATACACAGCTCAGCAGTCAGTATCACACAGGAGTGGATTAGATACACAGCTCAGCAGTCAGTATCACACAGGAGAGGATTAGATACACGGCTCAGCAATCAGTATCACACAGGATAGGATTAGATTCACAGCTCAGCAGACAGTATCACACAGGATAGGATTAGATACACGGCTCAGCAATCAGTATCACACAGGAGAGGATTAGATACACAGCTCAGCAATCAGTATCACACAGGAGAGGATAGATACACAGCTCAGCAATCAGTATCACACAGGAGAGGATTAGATACACAGCTCAGCAGTCAGTATCACACAGGATAGGATTAGATACACGGCTCAGCAATCAGTATCACACAGGATAGGATTAGATTCACAGCTCAGCAGACAGTATCACACAGGATAGGATTAGATTCACGGCTCAGCAATCAGTATCACACAGGAGTGGATTAGATACACAGCTCAGCAGTCAGTATCACACTGGATAGGATTAGATACACGGCTCAGCAGTCAGTATCACACAGGAGAGGATTAGATACACGGCTCAGCAGTCAGTATCATACAGGACAGGATTAGATACACGCTCAGCAGTATCACACAGGATAGGATTAGATACACAGTTCAGCAGTCAGTATCACACAGGAGAGGATTAGATACACGGCTCAGCAGTCAGTATCACACAGGAGAGGATTAGATACACGGCTCAGCAGTCAGTATCATACAGGACAGGATTAGATACACGCTCAGCAGTATCACACAGGATAGGATTAGATACACGTCTCAGCAGTCAGTATCACACAGGAGAGGATTAGATACACGGCTCAGCAGACAGTATCACACAGGATTGGTTAGATACACGGCTCAGCAGACGGAATCACACAGGAGTGGATTAGATACACAGCTCAGCAGTCAGTATCACACAGGAGTGGATTAGATACACAGCTCAGCAGTCAGTATCACACAGGATAGGATTAGATACACAGCTCAGCATCAGTATCATACAGGACAGGATTAGATACACGCTCAGCAGTATCACACAGGATAGGATTAGATACACGTCTCAGCAGTCAGTATCACACAGGAGAGGATTAGATACACGGCTCAGCAGACAGTATCACACAGGATTGGTTAGATACACGGCTCAGCAGACGGAATCACACAGAGAGGATTAGATACACGACTCAGCAGACGGTATCACACAGGAGAGGATTAGATACACGGCTCAGCAGACAGTATCACACAGGAGAGGATTAGATACACGACTCAGCAGACGGTATCACACAGGATAGGATTAGATACACGGCTCAGCAGTCAGTATCACACAGGATAGGATTAGACACACAGCTCAGCAGACGGTATCACACAGGAGAGGATTAGATACACGGGCTCAGCAGTCGTATCACACAGGAGAGGATTAGATACACGGCTCAGCATGACATATCACACAGGAGAGGATTAGATACACGGCTGCAGCAAATTTCCCCGTAATCACATCAGGGAGAGGATTAGATACACGGCTCAGCATCAGTATCACACAGGAGAGGATTAGATACACAGGCTCAGCAGTACAGTATCACACAGGATAGGATTAGATACACAGCTCAGCAGTCAGTATCACACAGGAGATTAGATACACAGCTCACAGTCAGTATCACACAGGAGAGGATTAGATTCACGGCTCAGCAGTCATATCACACAGGATAGGATTAGATACACAGCTCAGCAGTCATATCACACAGGAGAGGATTAGATACACAGGGTCTGCAGTCAATATCACACAGGATAGGATTAGGGTAACACTCAGCAGACAGTATCACTCAGGAGAGGATTAGATACACGGCTCAGCAGCAGTATCACTCAGGAGAGGATTAGATACACGGCTCAGCAGTCAGTATCACACAGGATAGGATTAGATACACATCTCAGCAGTCAGTATCACACAGGAGGGTTAGATACACGCTCAGCAGTCAGTATCACACAGGAGAGGATTAGATTCACGGCTCAGCAGTCAATATCACACAGGATAGGATTAGATACACAGCTCAGCAGTCAGTATCACACAGGAGAGGATTAGATACACAGCTCAGCAGTCAGTATCACACAGGAAGGATTAGATACACGCTCAGCAGACAGTATCACACAGGAGAGGATTAGATACACGGCTCAGCAGTCAGTATCACACAGGATAGGATTAGATACACGCTCACAGCAGTATCACACAGGATAGGATTAGATACACAGTTCAGCAGTCAGTATCACACAGGAAGAGGATTAATACACGGCTCAGCAGTCAGTATCACACAGGAGAGGATTAGATACACGGCTCAGCAGTCAGTATCAACAGGCAGGATTAGATACACGCTCAGCAGTATCACACAGGAAGGATTAGATACACGCTCAGCAGTCAGTATCACACAGGAGAGGATTAGATACACGGCTCAGCAGACAGTATCACACAGGAGGTTAGATACACGGCTCAGCAGACAGTAATCACACAGGATGGATTAGATACACAGCTCAGCAGTCAGTATCACACAGGAGTAGGATTAGATACACAGCTCAGCAGTCAGTATCACACAGGATAGGATTAGATACACGCTCAGCAGTCAGTATCATACAGGACAGGATTAGATACACGCCACAGCAGTATCACACAGGATAGGATTAGATACACGCTCAGCAGTCAGTATCACACAGGAGAGTATTAGATACACGCTCAGCAGCAGTATCACACAGGATGGATTAGATACACGGCTCAGCAGTCGGAATCACACAGGAGAGGATTAGATACACGGCTCAGCAGTCGTATCACACAGGAGAGGATTAGATACACGGCTCAGCAGACAGTATCACACAGGAGAGGATTAGATACACGACTCAGCAGACGGTATCACACAGGATAGGATTAGATACACGGCTCAGCAGTCAGTATCACACAGGATAGGATTAGACACACAGCTCAGCAGACGTATCACACAGGAAGGATTAGATACACGACTCAGCAGCAGTATCACACAGGAAGGATTAGACACACGGCTCAGCATGACAGTATCACACAGGATAGGATTAGATACACGGCTCAGCAGTCAGTATCACACAGGAGAGGATTAGATACACGGATCAGCAGTCAGTATCACACAGGAGGAGATTAGATACACAGCTCAGCAGTCAGTATCACACAGGATAGGATTAGATACACAGCTCAGCAGTCAGTATCACACAGGAGAGGATTAGATACACAGCTCAGCAGTCAGTATCACACAGGAGAGGATTAGATCACGGCTCAGCAGTCAGTAATCACACAGGATGGATTAGATACACGGCTCAGCAGTCCATATCACACAGGAGAGGATTAGATACACGCTCTGCAGTCAATATCACACAGGAATGGATTAGATACACAGCTCAGCAGACAGTATCACCAGGAGAGGATTAGAACACGGCTCAGCAGTCAGTATCACTCAGGAGAGGATTAGATACACGGCTCAGCAGTCAGTATCACACAGGATAGGATTAGATACAACAGCTCAGCAGTCAGTATCACACAGGAGATTAGATACACAGCTCAGCAGTCAGTATCACACAGGAGAGGATTAGATTCACGGCTCAGCAGTCAATATCACACAGGATAGGATTAGATACACAGCTCAGCAGTCAGTATCACACAGGAGAGGATTAGATACAACAGCTCAGCAGTCAGTATCACACAGGATAGGATTGGATAACGACTCAGCAGACATAAACACACAGGAGAGGATTAGATAAAACGGCTCAGCAGACAGTATCACACAGATAGGATTAGATACAAAGGCTCAGCAGTCAGTATCACACAGGATAGGATTAGATACACATCCTCAGCAGTCAGTATCACACAGAAGAGGATTAGATACACGGCTCAGCATTCAGTATCACACAGGAGAGGATCAGATACACGGCTCAGCAGTCAGTATCACACAGAAGGATTAGATTCACGGCTCAGCAGTCAGTATCACACAGGAGAGGATTAGATACACAGCTCAGCAGTCAGTATCACACAGAGAGATTAGATACACGGCTCAGCAGTCAGTATCACACAGGAGAAGGATTAGTTACATGGCTCAGCAGTCAGTATCACACAGGATAGAATTAGATACACGACTCAGCAGACAGTGTCACACAGGATAGGATTAGATACACAGCTCAGCAGTCCCGTATCACACAGAGAGGATTAATACACGGCTCAGCAGTCAGTATCACACAGGAGAGGATTAGATACACGCTCAGCAGTCATATCACACAGGATAGAATTAGATACACGGCTCAGCAACAGTATCACACAGGAGAGGATTAGATACACAGCTCAGCAGTCAGTATCACACAGGAGAGGATTAGATACACGGCTCAGCAGTCAGTGTCACACAGGATAGGATTAGATACACGGCTCAGCAGTCAGTATCACACAGGATAGGATTAGATACACGGCCAGCAGTCATATCACACAGGAAGGATTAGATACACGGCTCAGCAGACAGTATCACACAGGGAAGGATTAGATACACGGCCAGAGACAGTATCCACAGGAAGGATAGAACACAGCTCAGCAGTCAGTATCACACCAAGAAGGATTAAACCCCAGCATCAGTACACACAGGATAGGATTAATACAAAAGGGCCCCAGACAGTACACAAAGGAAGGGTTAGATACCCCTCACATCATATCACACAGGAAGATTAATACATTGGGGCCCGCAGCATAAACACACAGGATAGGTAAGATACACGCTCGCAGCTACACAAGGAAGGATTAAACACGCTCACAACAGGGATCACACAAGGAAGGGTTTTAATACACGGGTCAGCAGACAGTATCACCAGATAGGGTAATACACAAAACTCAGCAGTCAAATCCCAGGAAAATAGA
>JARQOD010000080.1:101377-238069 GCA_033576555.1 Oophaga sylvatica
GGGAGGAGCCACACGTCATAGTTCATTTGGAGATCTTTCAGTCAAGTCGTCTCCAGCTAGATCTGCCCAGGGGGGGCTAGTTTGCAGACTTATACCCCTGGCTTGTGACCTCACAAAAGAGGCTGGTTTTCTGGCCACCTCCCATAGCTCGAAGTTACAGTTTTAAGCTCTGGAACCTTATAAAGACCATGACTCGGCTGGCGGACCTGGCAGAATAACGGCAGATCTATCAGTGATCTTATTCTGAAATGACTGTTCTAATAAGTCCAAACTCGGATGAGATAGTCCACTGTGCGCCAGAGTATTTCATATCTCTGGTTCCGTTGTACTTACGAACTCACCAGTACCACAGTAACAACGCCTGATGGACGCATGATTCAGAACAGTAGCTTTCGTGTCTCTAACATAAGCTCCCTGCGAGTTATGACCAAAAGAATGAATTCCCATGATAAGCTATGGGACCATCCTGCAGGGTTTGGAGACAAAGAAATTCCTGAGGTGGGGGCAAAAGGAAGGAGTGAGCTGTACTTTCAAACAGTGAATTGCAGCGATACTGGAGGCACAAGGATGAAGAGGGGGGTGGTTTTGCTCTGTGCTGGCAAAACACGATGGGGGTCGTAGTCCTCTTTGTGGAAAGTTCTAGAACAGCACAAGGAATGGAGCTCCCATTCCAGGGTATCATCACACTTCCCAGGGCAGAATACTATTCAGACAACACAGGGTGAGGGTAACACAATGTGGTGATACTTTATCGGATCATGAACAGTCAGCATCATACAGCACAGTCCCAGCAAATACACTAGATGGTGCATATGTCAGTCTTACCTTCTGTGAATTTGGTGCTTCCAGGGCCAACTACCCCACCAGTAACACCCCACTTTTGGCGGGCACCCACAGAGAAGAGGTAGCGGCAAGCTTAGGAAGCGGACAGTCTATTGTATGTGGCCAGGTGACCTGATTGTCCCAACCTGGGTTCTCCAAATGTCTTTGAGTGTTCAGTGATGGTCAGTGGGTCACATCTGTATTCCTCCAGTTGGTGCCATGATTCCTTGGCCACTGTCCTGTAGAATCTCTCTAAAGAAGGAGAGAGGTCCTTTTATACCCACAGATGTCAGTCTGCGTCTTTGTACTCCAAGGGTTGTAGAAAAATAAGCTGCAGGGACTGAAACAATAAGTAGTCAGCAGGCTTTCAATAAATTTACAAACATTGATTGTTCAATTTACCTGTGTCTTTGTACTCCAAAGATAAGTAGAATAATAAGCTGCAGGGGCTGTCACAATAGGTAGTCAGCAGGCATTCAACAAATTAACATACAAGTCAACCTACAATAAGAATAATTGTACAGGCTCGTATGAACGATGGCTCATGTTCCTTGCCTACGAAATAATACATCTGGCATAATTAAGAATAAAGGCTGCGTCGTCAAAAGACATTATGTCTGGGGGTAGAGAAAATGTTATGATGTCTGGGGTTAGAGGGGATGTTATGTCTGGGTTTGAGGGGATGTTATTATGTCTGTGGTTAGAGGGGATGTTATTATGTCTGGGGCTAGAGGGGATGTTATTATGTCTGGGGGTAGAGGGGATGTTATTATGTCTGGGGGTAGAGGGGATGTTATTATGTCTGGGGCTAGAGGTGATGTTATTATGTCTGAGGGTAGAAGGGATGTTATTATGTCTGGGGGTAGAGGGGATGTTATTATGTCTGGGGCTAGAGGGATGTTATTATGTCTGGGTTTAGAAGGGATGTTATGTCTTGGGCTAGAGGGGATGTTATGTCTGGGGCTAGAGGGGATGTTATGTCTGGGGCTAGAGGGGATGTTATTATGTCTGGGGGTAGAGGGGATGTTATTATGTCTGGGGGTAGAGGGGATGTTATTATGTCTGGGGGTAGAGGGGATGTTATTATGTCTGGGGGTAGAGGGGATGTTATTATGTCTGGGGCTAGAGGGGATGTTATGTCTGGGGCTAGAGGGGATGTTATGTCTGGGGCTAGAGGGGATGTTATTATGTCTGGGGTAGAGGGGATGTTATTATGTCTGGGGGTAGAGGGGATGTTATTATGTCTGGGGGGTAGAGGGGATGTTATTATGTCTGGGGTTAGAAGGGATGTTATTATGTCTTGGGCTAGAGGGGATGTTATGTCTTGGGCTAGAGGGGACGTTATTATGTCTGAGGGTAGAGGGGATGTTATTATGTCTGGGGTTAGAGGAGATGTTATTATGTCTGGGGTAGAGGGGATGTTATGTCTGGGGGTAGAGGGGATGTTATTATGTCTGGGGTTAGAGGAGATGTTATTATGTCTGGGGGTAGAGGGGATGTTATGTCTGGGGGTAGAGGGGATGTTATTATGTTTGGGGGTAGAGGGGATGTTATTATGTCTGGGGTAGAGGGGATGTTATTATGTCTGGGGGTAGAGGGGATGTTATTATGTCTGGGGTAGAGGGGATGTTATTATGTCTGGGGATAGAGGGGATGTTATTATGTCTGGGGATAGAGGGGATGTTATTATGTCTGGGGATAGAGGGGATGTTATTATGTCTGGGGTTAGAGGGGATGTTATTATGTCTGGGGGTAGAGGGGTAGGGATGTTATTATGTCTAGGGGTTTATGAGGGGATGTTATTATGTCTGGGGTAGAGGGGATGTTATTATGTCTGGGGGTAGAGGGGATGTTATTATGTCTGGGGGTAGAGGGGATGTTATTATGTCTGGGGGTAGAGGGGATGTTATTATGTCTGGGGGTAGAGGGGATGTTATGTCTGGGGGTAGAGGGGATGTTATTATGTCTGGGGATAGAGGGGATGTTATTATGTCTGGGGATAGAGGGGATGTTATTATGTCTGGGGATAGAGGGGATGTTATTATGTCTGGGGGTAGAGGGGATGTTATTATGTCTGGGGATAGAGGGGATGTTATTATGTCTAGGGGTAGAGGGGATGTTATTATGTTTGGGGTAGAGGGGATGTTATTATGTCTGGGGATAGAGGGGATGTTATTATGTTGGGGGTAGAAGAGACGTTTTGTGTTGGGGGTAGAGGGGTATGTTATTATGACTGGGGTTAGAGGGGATGTTATTATGTTTGGGGTAGAGGGGATGTTATTATGTCTGGGGTAGAGGGGATGTTATTATGTCTGGGGGTAGAGGGGATGTTATTATATCTGGGGTAGAGGGGATGTTATTATGTCTGGGGGTAGAGGGGATGTTATTATGTCTGGGGGTAGAGGGGATGTTATTATGTCTAGGGGTAGAGGGGATGTTATTATGTCTAGGGGTAGAGGGGATGTTATTATGTTTGGGGTAGAGGGGATGTTATTATGTTTGGGGTTAGAGGGGATGTTATTATGTCTGGGGTAGAGGGGATGTTATTATGTCTGGGGTAGAGGGGATGTTTTATGTTTGGGGTAGAGGGGATGTTATTATGTCTAGGGGGTTATAACAGATATTATAATGTCTTTTATGAAGGAAGATACATAAATCATTAATTTTTTCATTTTTCTTATCTTATTGTTTTGCTTGGGGTCGTCAACCGCTGTCGTCATTTATTGAACTTTTTTGCACTTCTCCTTCTAGATGGACATTATGGAGATTCAGAAGCAGCTCGACATCACGACCACCATCATGAAAATGCGCAATGAAAACCAGATGGGACGGCGGGTGAGACCGCGGCAGATGCCACCCTGCGCCAATCATTGTAAGCCCCACATCCTGACCGCATTATAATCATGACTTATTTCATCTTTTAGCAGGGACAACATTTTATCTGTACCGTCTTCCTGATGGAGAAGAAAGCTGAGTGTGAACACAGCGTCCAAGTAAGTATTCACCTCCAGGGCTGAGTGGTAACGTACGGGACGCCGCTGCCTACTAATGTACGGGATGCCATTGACGTAATGCACGGCCACGGGACGCCACTGGCTGGTAACGCACGGGACTCCTTTGGCTGGTAACGCACGGGACGCCGCTGGCTGGTAACGCAGGGGACGCCGCTGCCTAGTAACGTACGGGACCGCTGCCTAGTAAAGCACGGGACGTCGCTGCCTAGTAACGTACGGGACGCCGCTGCCTAGTAACATGCGGGACGCCGCTGCCTAGTAACGTACGGGACGCCGCTGCCTAGTAACATGCGGGACGCCGCTGCCTAGTAACGTACGGAACGCCGCTGCCTAGTAACGTACGGGACGCCGCTGGCTGGTAACGTACAGGACGCCGCTGCCTAGTAACATACGGGACGCCGCTGCCTAGTCCCGTACGGGACGCCACTGGCTGGTAACGTGCGGGACACCATTGGCTGGTAACATACGGAACACCGTTGGCTGGTAATGTGCGGGATGCCGCCGGCTAGTAACATACGGGACACCACTGGCTGGTAATATACGGGACACCACTGGCTGGTAACATACAGAACACCGTTGGCTGGTAATGTGCGGGATGCCGCCGGCTAGTAATATACGGGACACCACTGGCTGGTAATATACGGGACACCACTGGCTGGTAACATACAGAACACCGTTGGCTGGTAATGTGCGGGATGCCGCCGGCTAGTAACATACGGGATACCACTGGCTGGTAACATACGGGATGCCATTGGCTGGTAACGTACGGGACGCCGCTGGCTGGTAACATACGGGATGCCATTGGCTGGCAACGTACGGGATGCCGCTGGCTGGTAACGTACCTGACGCCGCTGGCTGGTAACATACGAGACGCCGCTGACTAGTAACGTACGGGATGCCATTGGCTGGCAACGTACGGGATCATAGAATCATAGAATAGTAGAGTTGGAAGGGACCTCCTGGGCCATCTGGTCCAACCCCCTGCTCAAAGCAGGATTCTCTAAATCATCCCAGACAGATGTCTGTCCAGCCTCTGTTTGAAGACTTCCATTGAAGGAGAACTCACCACCTCTCGTGGCAGCCTGTTCCACTCATTGATCACCCTAACTGTCAAAAAGTTTTTTCTAATATCTAATCTGTGTCTCCTCCCATTCAGTTTCATCCCATTGCTTCTAGTCTTTCCTTGTGCAAATGAGAATAAAGATGATCCTTCTACAATGTGACAGCCCTTGAGATATTTGTAGACAGCTATTAAGTCTCCTCTCAGTCTTCTTTTTTGCAAGCTAAACATTCCCAAATCCTGTAACCGTTCCTCATAGGACATGGTTTGCAGACCGGTCACCATTCTGGTGGCTCTTCTCTGAACTTGCTCCAGTTTGTTGATGTCTTTTTTAAAATGTGGTGCCCAAAACTGGACACAGTATTCCAGATGAGGTCTGACCAAAGAGGAGTAGAGGGCAATAATGACCTCACGTGATCTAGACTGTATGCTTCTCGTAATACATCCTAGAACTGTGTTTGCCTTTTTTGCTGCTGCATCACACTGTTGACTCATGTTAAGTCTGTGATCAATTAGTATACCCAAGTCTTTTTCACATGTGCTGTTACTTAGCCCTATTCCTCCCATTTTGTATATGCTTTTTTCATTTTTATTGCCCAGATGTAGTACTTTGCATTTTTCCTTGTTAAAATCCATTCTGTTAGTTGCTGCCCACTGCTCCAGTTTATTTATATCTTTTTGAATCCTCTCTCTCTCTTCTCTAGTATTAGCTACCCCTCCTAGCTTTGTGTCATCAGCAAATTTGATCAGTTTACCCTCAATTCCTTCATCTAAATCATTGATAAAGATGTTGAACAATACAGGGCCCAAAACAGAGCCTTGTGGTACCCCACTTGAGACATTCTTCCAACTGGATGTGCAGCCATTTACAACCACTCTTTGGGTCCGATCACTAAGCCAGTTATGAATCCACCTAACAGTTGCCTTGTCCATTCCATACTTAGTCATTTTTTCAATAAGGATTGTGTGAGATACTTTGTCAAATGCTTTGCTGAAGTCAAGATATACTATATCTACAGCATTTCCCTGATCCACCCAATCAGTGATTCTGTCATAGAAGGAAATTAAGTTAGTCTGACATGACTTATTAGTTACAAACCCATGCTGACTCTGTTTAATCACTTCATTCTTATCCAGGTACTTGCATACATGTTCTTTAATAATTTGTTCAAAGATCTTTCCTGGTATAGAAGTCAGACTCACCGGCCTGTAGTTCCCTGGGTCCACCTTCTTCCCCTTTTTGAAGATAGGAACAACATTTGCTCTTCTCCAGTCTTCTGGGACTTCTCCTGTTCTCCAAGAATTTTCAAAGATTATGGACAGTGGTTCAAGAATTTCTTCTGCTATCTCCTTCAGTACTCTGGGGTGTGATTCATCTGGGCCTGGAGACTTGAATTCATTTAGGTTAGCTAAGTGTTTCCTCACTGTCTTTCTGTTTATAGATATCCTGGATTCTTCTATTCCTTTAATAGGACAGTGAAGATCAGTTGATGTTACATTTCCTTTCTGAGAGAAAACATGCAAAATAGGAATTTAACAGTTCAGCCTTCTCAACATCCTGTCTTACCATTTCATCATTTTCATCCTGTAAAAATCCTATAGCTATCTTTGACTTTTCTTTTACTTTTGACGTATCCCCAAAATCCTATTTTGTTGCTTTTGATGTCACTTGCAAGCCTTAATTCATTGTCAGCTTTAGATAATCTGATTTGTGCCCTGCAGGTTCTGCAGACGGCATTATATTCTTCTTTAGATATGCCTCCCTCTTTCCATTTGATAAACATTTCTTTCTTCTTTTTAGCATGTGTTTAAGTTCTGTGTTCATCCATTCTGGTTTCCTTAAATGCTTCCCATTCTTCACTCTTTTCGGAATTGTTAACGATTGTGCTTTGAGAATCTCATTTTTCAAGATTTTCCATCCTTCTTGGACATTTTTGTCCTTAAGGATATCCAGCCATTGGATCCCTCCAATTCTCTTTCTGAGTCCCTTAAAATCTGCCTTTCTGAAATCTAACCTTGACGTCTGAGTCTTCACAGGTCTTCCTCCTCTTGTTATCCAAAATTCTAAAATAGCATGGTCACTACCTCCTAGAGTCCCAGCCACTCTTACCTCCTCCACCATTTCCTCCCTGTTTATGAGGATTAGATCCAAGGTAGCAGATCCCCTTGTTTTCTCCATTACCTTTTGGAAGATAAAGTTGTCAGCAAGAGAGGATAAGAATTTCCTTGACCTGTTAGTTTTGCCTGAGAGAGATTCCCAACAAATGTCTGGATAGTTGAAATCTCCCATGACCACTATGTCATATTTTTTGGAGAACTTGGCCATTTGATGCATAAAGAGTTCATCCATATCTTAGCTTCCATAGGCGGCCTGTAGTAAATGCCTACAATGGTGTCCTTTCCATTGTTCTGTCCTTGTATTCTTACCCAAACAGTTTCCACAGAACTCCCAGTCTCTGAAGCGTCAATCTCTGTGCAGATATACGCTTTTCTAACATACAATGCGACACCTCCACCTCGTTTATCAAGTCTGTTTCTTGCAAATAAGTTGTATCCTTCTAGCCTTGTATTCCAATCATGTGTATCGTCCCACCAAGTCTCAGTGATTCCAATGACATCATATTTCTTCTCCTGCGTTAGTAGCTCCAGTTCTCCTTGTTTGTTGCCCATGCTTTGTGCATTCGTATAGAAACATTTTAGTTTGTGATTGGTTTCTCTTCCTCCAATATTTTTATTATTTAGATTGTTTTGTCTTTGTTCTTCCCTTCACTTCTAATAGCAGAAATCTCAATAGTATTTGTCAGTGTATGGCTTTTTCTGGTGTTTTGCTTCCCTTCCCACATTGTTCTAGTTTAAAGCTCTCCTGATGAGTGTAGCAAGGCGACTTCCAAATACATGTTTTCCAGTCTTCGTAAGGTGCACCCCATCTCTAGAAAGTAGTCCATCGTATAGGTAATTCACTCCGTGATCCAGAAATCCAAATCCTTGCTGATGGCACCATCGACGTAGCCAGTTTTCACCTGCAGAATCTTATTCCACCTCCTTGTTCCATGGCCATCCACTGGAGGATGGAAGGAGAAGACCACCTGCGCTCCCAGTTCTTTCACTTTCTTGCCTAAGTTTTCAAAGTCACTGCAGATGGTTTCCAGGTCGTTTTTTGTGGTGTCTTTGTCCCCACATGTATTAGCAGGAATGGGTAGTCATCTTTAGGTCTGAAGAGTCCTGATATCCTGTCAGACACATCTTTAATTTTTGCACCTGGAAGACAGCACATTTCTCTTGAGGTTATATCCGGTCTGCAGATAGCGGCCTCTGTTCCTCTCAACAGGGAATCGCCCATGACAACAACTCTCCGTTTCTTCTTCACAACAGTTTTCTTTCTCCATTCAGGAGGACTCTGAGGGCGTACAAGGTTGTTTGTGGGTAAAGTCTTATCCTGATGTATTTCTTCATCGTTCTCCTGTGTAAGAGCCTGGTATGGTTCCTGAGCAGTATTGGTGCTGACTGCCTCCTGATTCTCCTGCTTCTCTGGGTCACATGCTTCCATTCCTCTGTTCTTCAGGTGCTCTTCGAATTTCTTCTCTTTCTGTACCATGAAGAGATAATTCTGCTCTGTCTAAGAACTCTTCACCTTCCTTAATGGTCTTCAATGTAGATAACCTCTCTTCCAGATTTTGCAACTTTTCCTCCAACATGGACACAAGCTGCATTTCTGGCATGTGAAGTTTGGCTTTTCCACTGGTAAATCTGTGAACATGTAGCAAGAAATGCAGCTCACCACATGGCTCCTGGCCTCTTCCATGTTCTTATTGTTCAAGAGATATTCAAGCGGTGAAAAATGCGCGCGGTTTACCGATGTCCTCCTTTCAGCTGCAACAACCAAAATCCAGTGTTCCTTGAGCTCGCGGAGACTCTTCACTTATCCCAGAAGGCACTGGGAATATGCAAATTATCTCCTCGGGACTCCTCCCCTGGCTGGTAACGTACGGGGCGACGCTGACTAGTAATGTTCGGTACTCCGCTGGCTGGTAACGTACGGGACATTGCTGGCTGGTAACGTACGGGGCGACGCTGACTAGTAATGTTCGGTACTCCGCTGGCTGGTAACGTACGGGACATTGCTGGCTGGTAACGTACGGGGCGACGCTGACTAGTAATGTTCGGTACTCCGCTGGCTGGTAACGTACGGGACATTGCTGGCTGGTAATGTGCGGGACGCCGCTGATGAGTATAATGGTTTGACTAGTTAGCCCGAATTTTGATTTTCCAGATTGCTGTCACTATGACGGCGAAGGAATTAACAGAAACACTCCTGGAACGTCGAAATATCCGAGTAAAGGATGGAGATTACTGGATCTGCTCGGAAGTGGACAACTCAGGAGAATTAGGTTAGTTCCAGTGAACAGATCAGGCCACTAGATGTCAGCACAAAACTCTACCTGCAGATAAGCAAAGAATCTCACTTTACAGCTTGATGCAAAATGTATTTGTGTGGAGCGAAGCAATCAACTGTTCTCTGTGCTGTTTGCATCCACAGAGCGCCCCCTGCATTTCTCGGAGAAAGTGCTTCCCATCTTTCACTCTCAGGTCTCCAACAGCACCCATGTGATTGTGAAGAAAGACCCACACATGGACGCCATGCTGTTCTATATCAGTGAGTAGTCGCCGACCAGATCCTGCGCTTCTGCCCCTGAGCGAGTTATTCATTGTGAAGACTAAACGCTCCTCCTCCTTCAGAGAACCGAGTGGGAGATTCCAAGAACGGGATGATGAAGTTTCGAGAGGAAAGGAGTTTACTAGGATTCGTTCCTAATTTTCATGATCGATACTTTATGTTGAACAGTAACGTGCTGCGAATGTACCGCGAAGTGAGGGTGAGTGTCACACAGCACCGCTAACCCCCATGTAGTGTAATTGTGAGACCCTGTTCTCATCATGAACCTTCTTATATACAGCGCAAAAGGGCACCGAGAATAAGTCTGCCCCTACGTGCAAGAATATAACTACTATAATACTGCTCCTATGTACAAGAATATAACTACTATAATACTGCTCCTATGTACAAGAATATAACTACTATAATACTGCTCCTATGTACAAGAATATAACTACTATAATACTGCCCTATGTACAAGAATATAACTACTATAATACTGCCCTATGTACAAGAATATAACTACTATAATACTGCTCCTATGTACAAGAATATAACTACTATAATACTGCTCCTATGTACAAGAATATAACTACTATAATACTGCTCCTATGTACAAGAATATAACTACTATAATACTGCTCCTATGTACAAGGAATATAACTACTATAATACTGCCCTATGTACAAGAATATAACTACTATAATACTGCTCCTATGTACAAGAATATAACTACTATAATACTGCCCTATGTACAAGAATATAACTACTATAATACTGCCCCTAGTACAAGAATATAACTACTATAATACTGCCCTATGTACAAGAATATAACTACTATAATACTGCTCCTATGTACAAGAATATAACTACTATAATACTGCCCTATGTACAAGAATATATAACTACTATAATACTGCCCCTATGTACAAGAATATAACTACTATAATACTGCCCTATGTACAAGAATATAACTATATAATACTGCCCCTATGTACAAGAATATAACTACTATAATACTGCCCTCTATGTACAAGAATATAACTACTATAATACTGCTCCTATGTACAAGAATATAACTACTATAATACTGCCCCTATGTACAAGAATATAACTACTATAATACTGCCCCTATGTACAAGAATATAACTACTATAATACTGCCCCTATGTACAAGAATATAACTACTATAATACTGCCCCTATGTACAAGAATATAACTACTATAATACTGCCCTATGTACAAGAATATAACTACTATAATACTGCCCCTATGTACAAGAATATAACTACTATAATACTGCTCCTATGTACAAGAATATAACTACTATAATACTGCCCCTATGTACAAGAATATAACTACTATAATACTGCTCCTATGTACAAGAATATAACTACTATAATACTGTCCCTATGTACAAGAATATAACTACTATAATACTGCCCCATTACAAGAATATAACTACTATAATACTGCCCCTAGATACAAGAATATAACTACTATAATACTGCCCCTATGTACAAGAATATAACTACTATAATACTGCCCTATGTACAAGAATATAACTACTATAATACTGCTCCTATGTACAAGATATACTACTATTAATACTGCCCCTATAACAAGAATATAACTACTATAATACTGCCCTATGTACAAGAATATAACTACTATAATACTGCCCTATGTACAAGAATATAACTACTATAATACTGCTCCTATGTACAAGAATATAACTACTATAATACTGCCCTATAACAAGAATATAACTACTATAATACTGCCCTATGTACAAGAATATAACTACTATAATACTGCCCCTATGTACAAGAATATAACTACTATAATACTGCCCTATGTACAAGAATATAACTACTATAATACTGCTCCTATGTACAAGAATATAACTACTATAATACTGCCCCTATGTACAAGAATATAACTACTATAATACTGCCCCTATGTACAAGAATATAACTACTATAATACTGCCCCTATGTACAAGAATATAACTACTATAATACTGCTCCTATGTACAAGAATATAACTACTATAATACTGCCCCTATGTACAAGAATTATACTACTATAATACTGCCCCTATGTACAAGAATATAACTACTATAATACTGCCCCTATGTACAAGAATATAACTACTATAATACTGCCCCTATGTACAAGAATATAACTACTATAATACTGCTCCTATGTACAAGAATATAACTACTATAATACTGCCCCTATGTACAAGAATATAACTACTATAATACTGCCCTATGTACAAGAATATAACTACTATAATACTGCCCTATGTACAAGAATATAACTACTATAATACTGCCCCTATGTACAAGAATATAACTACTATAATACTGCCCCTATGTACAAGAATATAACTACTATAATACTGCCCCTATGTACAAGAATATAACTACTATAATACTGCCCCTATGTACAAGAATATAACTACTATAATACTGCTCCTATGTACAAGAATATATACTACTATAATACTGCCCCTAGTGCAAGAATATAACTACTATAATACTGCCCTACTGTACAAATTAACTACTATAATACTGCTCCTTGTACAAGAATATAACTACTTAATACTCCCTATGTACAAGAATATAACTACTATAATACTGCTCCTATGTACAAGAATATAACTACTATAATACTGCCCCTATGTACAAGAATATAACTACTATAATACTGCTCCTATGTACAAGAATATAACTACTATAATACTGCCCTATGTACAAGAATATAACTACTATAATACTGCCCCTAGTACAACGAATATATAACTACTATAATACTGCCCTATGTACAAGAATATAACTACTTAATACTGCCCCTATGTACAAGAATATAACTACTATAATACACTGCCCCTATGTACAAGAATATAACTACTATAATACTGCTCCTATGTACAAGAATATAACTACTATAATACTGCCCTACGTCAAGAATATAACTACTATAATACTGCCCCTAGTACAAAATATAACTACTATAATACTGCTCCTGTGTACAAGAATATAACTACTTAATACTGACCCTATGTACAAGAATATACCTACTATAATACTGCCCCTATGTACAAGAATATAACTACTATAATACTGCTCCTATGTACAAGAATATAACTACTATAATACTGCCCCATGTACAAGAATATAACTACTATAATACTGCCCTATGTACAAGAATATAACACTATAATACTGCCCCTACATGCAAGAATATAACTACTTAATACTGCCCTACGTACAACAATATAACTACTATAATACTGCTCCTATATACAAGAATATAACTACTCTAATACTACCCCTATGTACAAGAATATAACTACTATAATACTGCCCCTATGTACAAGAATATAACTACTATAATACTGCCTCCTAGCTGAGAGGTTGTGTGTTTGTAGCTCTCCTGATGTCTGGAGCAAGCCCAGGGAGGGGCCACCCTGGGCGGGGAAGCTCCCCAGGCAAGGCCCAGGCTTCCCGGCCTACACTGGGACAAGCCTCCCAGGCCTCTCCTAATGGGAATGTTAATCCCAGAGCCACTGTCAGAGCAGTGAATGCAGCGAGCCAAAGCTGCAGCAGTTCTGTGAAGGAGGAAAAAGCCGTCAGTAAAGTTTTGGGAGGAAAACCTTCTCCAAGTCCAGCAAAGAAGCAAGAAGGAAAAGTGTCGGTCAGTGAAGGGTTACAGCACAATGTGAAGTCAGGTAACTCCCCAGTCAGCAAGCAGCTCCTGCCGGGTGCACAGGTGAGATCAGCCCCAGCTGTGCAGATCACCTCTCCTGCTCCCAGGCAGAGACGGACGTCTTTGGAAAGACAAACCATCCAGGAGAACTTACAGCAGCATGGCAGTATGGCGCGGTCAGGACGCACACGGTCGCAGTCAGGTGGCAGCAGTAAAAGTGCTGTGGAGCCTGGAGCCATGAAACCAGCGGTGGTGAAAATTAAGGAGACGTCTGGGTTCAAGCAGCCGGGGACATCGCTGAATGCAGGATCCCAGGAGGAGACGCCACGTGCACCTGAGCTTCAGCTCGCAGAGGAGATCCCAGGACTGGTCAAGAAGTTCGGTGAGTTACAGCAGCAGAAAGACTCACTACAGATGCAGATAGACACTTGCTATAAGCTAAAGGCTATTAATCCCGGGAGTCATGATTTTTATGATGAGACTCTGAACACACTGGGTGTATTGCTGGCAAAAGTGGTGAGGGACATGGACTGCGTCCTAGAGAGGATGGGGCCCCTGGCGGAGACTTATAGGAACCAGGAACTGTTTAATTCACAGAAGCAGAACTCTGCAGGTTCCAGGTCAGACATTGTCCCAGGTGGACCCCAGAAGCAGGTGCGGCCAGTGCTGCAGCCTGCAAGTTTCTGCTTCCAAAAGGGGCAAATGCCGCACCAGCAGCAGCCTGTAGTACAGACCCCAGCAGACGTACCACAAGTCTCAGAATGCCCAGCAAAACTGCCTGCAGCAGATCCAAAGCAGAAGCATGTAGTGCAGATTCCAGCAGAGGTACAACAAGTCACAGAATGCCCAGCACAACAGCCTGCAGCAGATTCCAAGCAGCAGCATGAAGGGCACATTCCAGTAGAGGTACAACAAGTCGCAGAATGCCCAGCACAGCCGCCTGCAGCAGATTCCAAGCAGCAGCATGGACATTTTTCAGCAGAGGGACTACAAGTCTCAGAATGCCAAGCACCACAGTTGGGCAGTGGACATGTGCCGGTAGTTCCTGATGGTGCCCAGCAGGGCTCTGATGCTGGGGATAACCGCGCTGTATCTGAGGGGTCGGGGGTTTGGGGGAGCACAGTATCTTTGCTGGACGCTGCGCAGTCTGATAGTGACATTGATGTTGATGATAACAATGTGCATGATGATGTCTGTGATTTCCCCCCTTTAATTCCGAGCACACAAGGTGTAGAAGCCCCCCCTGCTGCTGACCCTCACCCGTCAGTCAGCCTAGTGTGACCCCGCAGGTTCCCCCAGTAATGCCTGGAGTCGTGGCGCTCCGTCCTTCACCTCTGGTGCCAATTATACCGGCCAGGCGTTTAAACGGAGAAACGTTGTGCGTTTCCGGCACAAGGTGCCAAGGAGGATCTGCCAGATAGAAGGTTTGTGGTCAGGGAGCTCTTGTGTCGCCAGATGGGGTTTGCGCCAGTCAGCATCTTGGCGGTGATTAATCTTCCAGACAGGCAGGGCTATGACGTCAGCTTTAAGCTCATGAGTGACCTGGACAGGTTCTGGTCTAATTTCCCCAAGTTTAGAGACTCTGAGGGCTGGAGTAAGTTCAGCTTTATTCCTATCTCTAAGCCAGATACCGTTACGGTAAATCTCATCTTCTGGAATGAGTCTGTTCCCCCGCAGGACATTGTGGTGTGGCTCCGGAGGCATTGTGACCTGGTCTCTGACCTCACCAAAAGCAGAGACAATGATGGTATCTGGACGGGAGGGTGGAGGGTTTTGGTGAAACTGCGCCAGTGCGATAATATCACTGCCCACTTACCCAACTCCTTCTTTATTGGGAGGGAGAGGGGTGTGTGTTTCTATCCTGGGCAGCCTCGTAAGTGCTTCAAATGTGGCAAGGCGGGTCACCTGGCGAATACGTGTACTGTGGTGAAGTGCAACCTGTGTGGGGAGGTCGGCCATGTGGCTGCAGACTGCCAGAACATCAGGTGCAACCTCTGTGGGAAGATCGGTCACCCTCACAGGGACTGTCCTGACGCCTGGCACAATATCTGTAAGGACTATCCTGATGAGGATTTGGTGGCAGGGGCAGAGATTCTGGAGGAGGCAGCTTTACTGTCAGGGGAAATACTGGCCAGACCAGAGGCCCACCAGGGGTCTACTCAGGTGACACCAGAGCAGCAGGGTTCAGAGGGTGCACAGGGAAGTATGGAGGTTGTCCCTCAGGGGCAGCAGTCACAGGGAAGCATTACTTCAGTACTACTATCTATGTCTCAGACTAAAAGGAAGAAAAAGGACAAGAACTCCCGTAAACCTGAGAAGGAGTATGACACTGGCCAAGGAGCCAGGAAGAAGGTCCAGAGTTCTGCAGGTGTAATGGACTTATCTAATAGGTTTGGTGTTCTGTCTGAGTCTGACGGTGATTTTGAGGATGACCTTAGAAGAATTGACGCAGAGTTTGATAGGGACGTAGAGGACTGTCCTCCGCCCAAGCGGAAGCCATTACCTGAGGGCTCTCGGGTAGAGTCTGAAATGGAGACCGGCGGTGACCAGAATAACTCTGACTCAGATCTGTGACGCTGTCAACCACATAATGTCCGAGCCCAGATAGATAAAATCATTAGGAAATGTTAAGTTATGGAAGGATGTGTCACTGGGTTGAAATATGATGTTTTTTTGTTTTTTTTGTTTTTTTTTTTTTTTTTTTCCAACCAGGTGTATGGACTCTTTAAGATAATTTTATATGTATAATCCGGATATGTAATGAATGTACAATCCAAGTGAATTTATATTACTGGAGGAATGTCAGTATATTTGTATTTGTTTGGTTTTTACAATAAAAATTGCCCCTATGTACAAGAATATAACTACTATAATACTGCCCCTATGTACAAGAATATAACTACTATAATACTGCTCCTATGTACAAGAATATAACTACTATAATACTGCTCCTATGTACAAGAAATAATAATACTGCCTATTAGAATACTATCTCTATGTACAAGAATAAACTGCTATAATACTGCCCTATGTACAAGAATAAACTGCTATAATACTGCCCTATGTACAAGAATATAACTACTATAATACTGCTCCTATGTACAAGAATAGAACTGCTATAATACTGCTCCTATGTACAAGAATAGAACTCTATAATACTGCCCCTATGTACAAGAATATAACTACTATAATACTGCCCTATGTACAAGAATATAACTATACTATAATACATTGCTCCTATGTACAAGAATATAACTACTATAATACTGCCCCTATGTACAAGAATATAACTACTATAATACTGCTCCTATGTACAAGAATATAACTACTATAATACTGCTCCTATGTACAAGAATAGAACTGCTATAATACTGCCCCTATGTACAAGAATATAACTACTATAATACTGCCCTATGTACAAGAATAGAACTAGCTATAATACTGCCCTATGTACAAGAATATAACTACTATAATACTGCTCCTATGTACAAGAATATAACTACTATAATACTGCCCCTATGTACAAGAATAAACTACTATAATACTGCTCCTATGTACAAGAATAGAACTACTATAATACTGCCCCTATGTACAAGAATATAACTACTATAATACTGCTCCTATGTACAAGAATAAACTACTATAATACTGCCCCTATGTACAAGAATATAACTACTATAATACTGCTCCTATGTACAAGAATATAACTACTATAATACTGCTCCTATGTACAAGAATAGAACTCTATAATACTGCCCTATGTACAAGAATATAACTACTATAATACTGCTCCTATGTACAAGAATAGAACTGCTATAATACTGCCCCTATGTACAAGAATATAACTACTATAATACTGCTCCTATGTACAAGAATAGAACTACTATAATACTGCCCCTATGTACAAGAATATAACTACTATAATACTGCTCCTATGTACAAGAATAGAACTGCTATAATACTGCCCCTATGTACAAGAATATAACTACTATAATACTGCTCCTATGTACAAGAATATAACTCTATATTACTGCCCTATGTACAAGAATATAACTACTATAATACTGCTCCTATGTACAAGAATAGAACTGCTATAATACTGCCCTATGTACAAGAATAACTACTATAATACTGCCCTATGTACAAAGAAATATAACTACTATAATACTGCCCCTGTGTACAAGAATATAACTACTATAATACTGCCCCTATGTACAAGAATATAACTACTATAATACTGCTCCTATGTACAAGAATAGAACTGCTATAATACTGCCCCTATGTACAAGAATATAACTACTATAATACTGCCCCTATGTACAAGAATATAACTACTATAATACTGCTCCTATGTACAAGAATATAACTACTATAATACTGCTCCTATGTACAAGAATATAACTACTATAATACTGCCCCTATGTACAAGAATATAACTACTATAATACTGCTCCTATGTACAAGAATAGAACTGCTATAATACTGCCCCTATGTACAAGAATATAACTACTATAATACTGCTCCTATGTACAAGAATATAACTACTATAATACTGCCCCTATGTACAAGAATATAACTACTATAATACTGCTCCTATGTACAAGAATAGAACTGCTATAATACTGCCCCTATGTACAAGAATATAACTACAAATAATACTGCTCCTATGTACAAGAATATAACTACTATAATACTGCTCCTATGTACAAGAATATAACTACTATAATACTGCTCCTATGTACAATAGAACTGCTATAATACTGCCCCTATGTACAAGAATATAACTACTATAATACTGCCCCTATGTACAAGAATATAACTACTATAATACTGCCCCTATGTACAAGAATATAACTACTATAATACTGCCCCTATGTACAAGAATATAACTACTATAATACTGCTCCTATGTACAAGAATAGAACTGCTATAATACTGCCCCTATGTACAAGAATATAACTACTATAATACTGCCCCTATGTACAAGAATATAACTACTATAAAAAACTGCTCCTATGTACAAGAATATAACTACTATAATACTGCCCTATGTACAAGAATATAACTACTATAATACTGCCCTCTATGTACAAGAATATAACTACTATAATACTGCCCCTATATTCAAGAATATAACTACTATAATACTGCCCCCTATATACAAGAATATAACTTCTATAATACTGCCCCTATGTAGACGGATTAATTGTTCATTATTTAACCCTTTGTAGACTGCAGAGCTCTCTGCTTCCTGCCTGGTGCGCTCAGTAACCATTTGTGTGCGGGGTTAGGCGTCATGCCCGTGCACTGTGTAGCTTTTCTCGTTCTTGTCCGTGCCTTATGTAACCGCCGTCCTTTATTAAGCAGAACACGAAGGAGCGCAGATTGTCCTCGGATAGCGGGAGTGAGGTGAGAGGTTTGCGGTGTTTGGCCCCTGCGGTGCGGGTGATGGATTCTCTCACTTCCGGTGTCCGGTCCTGCACCAATCATTAAATGGCTGTACATATTGGGAGTAGTAGTCGTGCTGACTCCTGTGATTTTTTTGCTCCTTTCCTCTGTTTACTTTCCTTGACATCCGGTGCTTCAGCCACATTCTGTCCATTCACTGACAGCAAGCAGAAATGTGGACGACTCTGACTTACTGGATCACAAAGTCTGTTAGAAAGTGCCGGGAGAGGACAGTCGCAGGCGGAAATGTCGCGTTCTGTGGCTGCGGCGCTGAGTGTTGGCACGCCATGTGGGGATGGGGACAGATGGGAGAACATGAAGGAAGACAATAACTGAGCACTTGTTCCGCAGAGTCACCGGCCGGAGAAGGAGTGGAGCATCAAGAACCTGACGCTGCATCTGGGCATCAGGACGAAGGTCCGAGCACCCACCAGGTACGAAGTATCTGCAGAGCGTCACTCCCTCTGCCTCCTGTGTGATCCCTCTGCTAGAGATCTGCACAACATTGCTCCTGCTGCTTTCTACAGAATATCGCTCCTCGAGCTCTGCAGATGATTGCTCCCTCCTGCCCATGATACATAGCGATAAGTGCTGCAGGATATTACTCCTCTGGAGCTCTGCAGATGATTGCTCCCTCCTGCCCATGATACATAGCGATAAGTGCTACAGGATATTACTCCTCTGGAGCTCTGCAGATGATTGCTCCCTCCTGCCCATGATACATAATGATAAGCCCTGCAGGATATTACTCCTCTGGAGCTCTGCAGATGATTGCTCCCTCCTGCCCATGATACATAGCGATAAGTGCTGCAGGATATTACTCCTCTGGAGCTCTGCAGATGATTGCTCCCTCCTGCCCATGATACATAGCAATAAGTGCTACAGGATATTACTCCTCTGGAGCTCTGCAGATCATTGCTCCCTCCTGCCCATGATACATAATGATAAGCCCTGCAGGATATTACTCCTCTGGAGCTCTGCAGATGATTGCTCCCTCCTGCCCATGATACATAGCGATAAGTGCTGCAGGATATTACTCCTCTGGAGCTCTGCAGATGATTGCTCCCTCCTGCCCATGATACATAGCGATAAGTGCTACAGGATATTACTCCTCTTGGAGCTCTGCAGATGATTGCTCCCTCCTGCCCATGATACATAGCAATAAGTGCTACAGGATATTACTCCTCTGGAGCTCTGCAGATGATTGCTCCCTCCTGCCCATGATACATAATGATAAGCCCTGCAGGATATTACTCCTCTGGAGCTCTGCAGATATTGCTCCCTCCTGCCCATGATACATAGCGATAAGTGCTGCAGGATATTACTCCTCTGGAGCTCTGCAGATGATTGCTCCCTCCTGCCCATGATACATAGCGATAAGTGCTACAGGATATTACTCCTCTGGAGCTCTGCAGATGATTGCTCCCTCCTGCCCATGATACATAGCAATAAGTGCTGCAGGATATTACTCCTCTGGAGCTCTGCAGATGATTGCTCCCTCCTGCCCATGGTACACAGCAATAAGTGCTGCAGGATATTACTCCTCTGGACTCTGCAGATCATTGCTCCCTCCTGCCCATGATACATAGCGATAAGTCCTGCAGGATATTACTCCTCTGGAGCTCTGCAGATGATTGCTCCCTCCTGCCCATGTACATAGCGATAAGCCCTGCAGGATATTACTCCTCTGGAGCTCTGCAGAGAATTGCTCCCTCCTGCCCATGATACATAGATAAGCCTGCAGGATATTACTCCTCTGGAGCTCTGCAGATGATTGCTCCCTCCTGCCCATGATACATAGCGATAAGTGCTGCAGGATATTACTCCTCTGGAGCTCTGCAGATGATTGCTCCCTCCTGCCCATGATACATAGCGATAAGCCCTGCAGGATATTACTCCTCTGGAGCTCTGCAGATGATTGCTCCCTCCTGCCCATGTACATAGCGATAAGTGCTGCAGGATATTACTCTCTGGAGCCTGCAGATGATTGCTCCCTCCTGCCCATGATACGTAGCGATAAGCCTGCAGGATATTACACCTCTGGAGCTCTGCAGATGATTGCTCCCTCCTGCCCATGATACTAGCGATAAGCCCTGCAGGATATTACTCCTCTGGAGCTCTGCAGATAATTGCTCCCTCCTGCCCATGATACGTAGATATGCCCTGCAGGATATTACTCCTCTGGAGCTCTGCAGATCATTGCTCCCTCCTGCCCATGATACATAGCGATAAGTGCTGCAGGATATTACTCTCTGGAGCTCTGCAGATGATTGCTCCCTCCTGCCCATGATACATAGCGATAAGTCTGCAGGATATTACTCCTCTGGAGCTCTGCAGATGATTGCTCCCTCCTGCCCATGTACATAGCGATAAGCCCTGCAGGATATTACTCCTCTGGAGCTCTGCAGATATTGCTCCCTCCTGCCCATGATACATAGCAATAAGTGCTGCAGGATATTACTCCTCTGGAGCTCTGCAGATGATTGCTCCCTCCTGCCCATGATACTAGCGATAAGTGCTGCAGGATATTACCTCTGGATCCTGCAGATATTGCTCCCTCCTGCCCATGGTACTAGCGATAAGCCCTGCAGGATATTACTCCTCTGGGCTCTGCAGATCATTGCTCCCTCCTGCCCATGTACTAGCATAAGCCCTGCAGGATATTACTCCCTGGAGCTCTGCAGATCATTGTTCCCTCCTGCCCATGGTACATAGCGATAAGTGCTGCAGGATATTACTCCTCTGGAGCTCTGCAGATGATTGCTCCCTCCTGCCCATGATACGTAGCGATAAGCCCTGCAGGATATTACTCCTCTGGAGCTCTGCAGATCATTGCTCCCTCCTGCCCATGATACATAGCGATAAGCCCTGCAGGATATTACTCCTCTGGAGCTCTGCAGATCATTGCTCCCTCCTGCCCATGGTACATAGCGATAAGCCTGCAGGATATTACTCCTCTGGAGCTCTGCAGATCATTGCTCCCTCCTGCCCATGATAATAGCGATAAGCCCTGCAGGATATTACTCCTCTGGAGCTCTGCAGATCATTGCTCCCTCCTGCCCATGATACGTAGCGATAAGCCCTGCAGGATATTACTCCTCTGGAGCTCTGCAGATCATTGCTCCCTCCTGCCCATGATACGTAGCGATAAGCCCTGCAGGATATTACTCCTCTGGAGCTCTGCAGACATTGCTCCCTCCTGCCCATGATACATAGTGATAAGTGCTGCAGGATATTACTCCTCTGGAGCTCTGCAGACATTGCTCCCTCCTGCCCATGGTGCATAGTGATAAGTGCTGCAGGATATTACTCCTCTGGAGCTCTGCAGATGATTGCTCCCTCCTGCCCATGGTGCATAGTGATAAGTGCTGCAGGATATTACTCCTCTGGAGCTCTGCAGATGATTGCTCCCTCCTGCCCATGGTAAATAGGATAAGTGCCTGCAGGATATTACTCCTCTGGAGCTCTGCAGATCATTGCTCCCTCCTGCCCATGATACATAGTGATAAGCTGCAGGATATTACTCCTCTGGAGCTCTGCAGATCATTGCTCCCTCTTGCCCATGATACATAGGATAAGCCTGCAGGATATTACTCCTCTGGAGCTCTGCAGATGATTGCTCCCTCTGCCCATGGTACATAGCGATAAGCCCTGCAGGATATTACTCCTCTGGAGCTTTGCAGATCATTGCTCCCTCCTGCCCATGATACATAGTGATAAGCCCTGCAGGATATTACTCCTCTGGAGCTCTGCAGATCATTGCTCCCTCCTGCCCATGGTACATAGCGATAAGCCCTGCAGGATATTACTCCTCTGGAGCTCTGCAGATCATTGCTCCCTCCTGCCCATGGTACATAGCGATAAGCCCTGCAGGATATTACTCCTCTGGAGCTCTGCAGATCATTGCTCCCTCTTACCCATGATACATAGTGATTAGCTCTGCAGATCATTGCTCCCTGCATGCCCCGGTGTCCCCTCTTTGTCCACCAGGTGGCGGCGTTCCTCCGCTCCTTGTTTGGCCTCGGTCAGGAGATCAGATGTCTGCGGTTCTGTCTCCAGCGCAGCGGGATCCGCGCTCACCTGTGTATGAGGACGGGCGGCCGGCGGTGTGAGTGGGCAGCACCCGCTCTGTGTCATGGAAACGCTGCCCGTTGCTAAGACACATGAGAGCCGGGCACTAAGGGGTTAACCTCTTGCATTCTCCGCAGCTCATTACTGCGGTATTAAAGGGTCTGACCCCCCCACCCCGCATTTATGGTAAAGCGGGAAATGATCGCTGCAAATGGAGCATGCCGCCGCCACAGAACGGGCTCTTCCTTTATTCCGCGCTCCCATGGTAACCGGCGTCGCTGAGACATCTCCATTTCTGTAAGATGCAGATTGTGTAGGATCAGTGCGCACTGTGCTCGGCCGCAGAGCTCGCAATCCAGCACCTCCGCTCCAGAGACACGGTGCGTACAGACTATCCGTCCTCACGGCACACTGTGAGCTCTGATCACACATCTCCATGGGGGTCCCGTCATCAGCCGGCGGGGTCCATCCTATGTCCCCGTTACACCAGGATGAACCTCTGCTCCGTCACGTCACCCACCGCACAGCACGTGCTCCATGCATTGAGCTGCAGTGTAAAGCATGGGGGAGGGATAGTCCAGTCACTACCTGTGCGATGGCGCTGTGATTGTCGGCGTGCCCACCGCACAACTGCTGAAATGTTCGGGTCTGTGTTACAGTTGGGGCTTCACCATCCTGTGCAAGAACGAGAGGAATGAAAAGAGTCAGTGGTGAGAAAAGCCAACAAATATCTATCCATCTACAGTGGCTTGCGAAAGTATTCACCCCTCGGCTTTTACCTATTTTGTTACATTACAGCCAGTGTGTCAATATTTTTGTAATCTGATTTGTGTGTGATGCATCAGCATCAAAAATATAGGCAGAAATTACATTTATGGGATCAAATAACTAAAAATTGTCATGTGCATATGTATTCACCCCTTTTGCTATGAAGCCACTAAAAATTTCTGGTGCAAGCAATTCCCTTCATAAGTCCCATGCTATGTGACAGGACGTCCCCCTGTGTGTTTAAGTAGTCTGTCAGTATATACACTTTACCTGGCCACAGAGGCTGCAACACCATTAACAGGAGGCATCACTTCACTAACCAAACCACCATGAAGACCAAGGAGATCACCAAACAACACCATGAAGACCAAGCAGATCTCCAAACCACACCATGAAGACCAAGGAGATCTCCAAAACACAACATGAAGACCAGGAGATCTCCAAACAACATCATGAAGATCAATGATATCTCAAAACACCACCTTGAAGTCCAAAGAGATCTCCAAACACCACCATTAAGACTAAGGAGATCTCCAAACCACACCTTGAAGACCAAGGAGATCTCCATACAACACCATGAAGACCAGGGAGATCGCCATACAACACCATGAAGACCAGGGAGATCTCCAAACAATACCATGAAGACCAAGGAGATCTCCAAACACCACCATTAAGATCAAGGAGATCTCCAAACCACACCATGAAGACCAGGGAGATCTCCAAACAACATCATGACGACCAAGGATATCTCAAAACAGCACCTTGAAGACCAAATAGATCTCCAAACACCACCATTAAGACCAAGGAGATCTCCAAACCATATCTTGAAGACCAATGAGATCTCCATACAGCACCATGAAGACCAAGGAGATCTCCAAACACCTTGAAGACCAAGGGGATCTCCAAACAACACCTTGAAGACCAAATAAATCTCTAAACACCATGAAGACAAAGGAGATCTCCAAATAACACTGTGAAGACCAAGGGGATCTCTAAACAACACCATGAAGACCAAAGAAATCTCCAAACAACACCATGAAAACCAAGGAGATCTCCAAACAACACCATGAAGGCCAAGGAAATCTCCCAACAAAACCATGAAGACCAAGGAGATCTCCAAACAAGTCAGGGACAGAGTGGTTGAGAAGTCAGGGTTGGGTTATAAAAAAAAAAATCTCAATCTCTGATGATCCCACGGAGCAACATCAAAGCCATTATCATCAAATGGAAAGAACATGGTACCACAACAAACCTGCCCAGAAAGGGCGCCCACCCAAACTCTCAGCCTGAGCAAGGAGGTCAGAGAGGCAGCACAGAGAAAGGTAACCCTGAAGAAGTGGTAGAGTTCCCAAGCAGAGACTGGAGTATGTCCATATGACCACAGTAAGCCATACACTCCATAGAGCTGGCCTTTATGGAACAGAGGGCAGAAAAATGTCTTTACTTACACACACAAATGATAAGGCTCGTTTTGAGTTTGCCAAAAGACATGTTGGAGACTCCCCGAATGTATGGTGGAAGGTGCTGGGTCAGATAAGAACAAAATTTTACTTTTTGACCACCAAGGTAAACCCTGTGTGTGGTGCAAAACTAGCACCGCTCATCACTCCAGAACACCATCCCCATAGTGAAACATGGGTGGCAGCATCATGCTGTGGGGAGGTTTTTGGCAGTATGGACAGGGAAAATCGTCCCAAGTCGAGGGGAAGATGGATGGTGCGAAATATAGAGATATTCTTGAGCAAAACTTTATCAGTCTGTCATCTTCCAACAAGACAATGACCCAAAGCATACTGGTAAAGCAACACTCGAGTGGTCTAAGGGGAAACGTGCAAATGTTCTGAGCGGCCGAGTCACAGCCCCGACCTTAATCCAGTGGAGACTCTGTGGTCAGAGGTGAAGATCTCTGTTCACCAGAGGAAACATCTAATGAGAAGGAGCTGGAGCAGTTTTACCTTGAGGAATGAGCAAAAATAACAGTGACAAGATGTGGAAACCTCAGAGACTTATCCAAAGCAACCTGCAACTGTAATTGCTGCAAAAGGAGGCTCTACAAAGTACTGACTTTAGGGGTGAATACTTATACACACTGAAGTTTTCAGTTATTTTGTCACAGTTGATGTTTGCTTCACAATAAAAAGAAAACCAAATGTTCACATTTATAGCCATGTACTTTACATGATCAGATGTGAACCCTAAAACAAAACCGGGAAATTCCAGGTTGCGAGGTAGAAAAACCCAAAAAATGTCAAGGGAGTGAATACTTTTGCAAGCCACAGTATGTATGCATTGATCTATATCTATTTGTAATCTATCTGTTATCCATCATTATATATTATCTATCTATTATCTATCATCTATCTATTATTCATCTGTCTATTATACATCTATCATTTATCTATTATCTATCTATCTATTATCTATCGATCTATATCTATTATCTATTTATCTATCTATTATTTATCTATCTATCTATTATCTATCGATCTATATCTATCATCTATCTATTATCTATTTATCTATCTATTATTTATCTATCTATCTATTATCTATCGATCTATATCTATCATCTATCTATTATCTATTTATCTATCTATTATTTATCTATCTATTATCTATCTGACACCTTCTCTTTGTTACGCAGGTATCTGTGTTGTGATTCGGTTGGTGAAATGAGGCAATGGTTCGCCGCCTTCATGTTTGTTCAGGTTTGTTATTGATGGCACCCGGAGTAAATCTCGGTGACAGCAGGGGCGCTGCTCCTTCTGCTCACTGCTGATACTCGGG
Organism: Oophaga sylvatica; assembly: GCA_033576555.1. NCBI lineage: Eukaryota > Metazoa > Chordata > Amphibia > Anura > Dendrobatidae > Oophaga > Oophaga sylvatica. The sequence goes on from JARQOD010000080.1 coordinate 127,718, forward strand.
GTGGCACAATGTATCATTGCCATCTCCGTGTGACATTGTGGTGACGGCTGTTCTCTGTTTGCCCACAGTATGGCAGCCTGTGGCCGGAGCACGGCATGGCGGTGAGACCTCCAATCTCCCAGTTGGACTCACTGGGGAACCTTTCCCTCATTCCTATACGTGGAAGTGAGACGGATATAAGGAGGAGTATGGCGGCCTTCACCACGGACCCGCTCACGGTGAGTGACGTCACAGACGGTATGGAAAGTGTAATACTTACATATAGAGCCTGCCGCCACTGATATCATCTATACTGCACCTGCCGCCACTGATATCATCTATACTGCACCTGTCACCACTGATATCATCTATACTGCACCTGTCACCACTGATATCATCTATACTGCACCTGTCACCACTGATATCATCTATACTGTACCTGTCACCACTGATATCATCTATACTGCACCTGCCACCACTGATATCATCTATACTGCACCTGTCACCACTGATATCATCTATACTGCACCTGTCGCCACTGATATCATCTATACTGTACCTGTCACCACTGATATCATCTATACTGCACCTGTCCCCACTGATATCATCTATACTGTACCTGTCACCACTGATATCATCTATACTGCACCTGTCCCCACTGATATCATCTATACTGTACCTGTCACCACTGATATCATCTATACTGCACCTGTCCCCACTGATATCATCTATACTGCACCTGTCGCCACTGATATCATCTATACTGCACCTGTCACCACTGATATCATCTATACTGCACCTGCCGCCACTGATATCATCTATACTGTACCTGTCACCACTGATATCATCTATACTGCACCTGTCACCACTGATATCATCTATACTGCACCTGTCGCCACTGATATCATCTATACTGCACCTGTCACCACTGATATCATCTATACTGTACCTGTCACCACTGATATCATCTATACTGCACCTGTCACCACTGATATCATCTATACTGCACCTGTCCCCACTGATATCATCTATACCGCACCTGTCACCACTGATATCATCTATACTGTACCTGTCACCACTGATATCATCTATACTGCACCTGTCGCCACTGATATCATCTATACTGCACCTGCCGCCACTGATATCATCTATACTGCACCTGCCGCCACTGATATCATCTATACTGCACCTGTCACCACTGATATCATCTATACTGTACCTGTCACCACTGATATCATCTATACTGCACCTGTCACCACTGATATCATCTATACTGCACCTGTCACCACTGATATCATCTATACTGCACCTGCCGCCACTGATATCATCTATACTGTACCTGTCACCACTGATATCATCTATACTGCACCTGTCCCCACTGATATCATCTATACTGCACCTGTCACCACTGATATCATCTATACTGCACCTGTCACCACTGATATCATCTATACTGCACCTGTCCCCACTGATATCATCTATACTGTACCTGTCACCACTGATATCATCTATACTGCACCTGTCACCACTGATATCATCTATACTGCACCTGTCACCACTGATATCATCTATACTGCACCTGTCACCACTGATATCATCTATACTGCACCTGCCGCCACTGATATCATCTATACTGTAACTGTCACCACTGATATCATCTATACTGCACCTGTCCCCACTGATATCATCTATACTGCACCTGTCACCACTGATATCATCTATACTGCACCTGTCCCCACTGATATCATCTATACTGCACCTGTCCCCACTGATATCATCTATACTGCACCTGTCACCACTGATATCATCTATACTGCACCTGTCCCCACTGATATCATCTATACTGCACCTGTCCCCACTGATATCATCTATACTGTACCTGTCACCACTGATATCATCTATACTGCACCTGTCCCCACTGATATCATCTATACCGCACCTGTCACCACTGATATCATCTATACTGCACCTGTCACCACTGATATCATCTATACTGCACCTGCCGCCACTGATATCATCTATACTGCACCTGTCGCCACTGATATCATCTATACTGCACCTGCCGCCACTGATATCATCTATACTGCACCTGCCGCCACTGATATCATCTATACTGTACCTGTCACCACTGATATCATCTATACTGTACCTGTCACCACTGATATCATCTATACTGCACCTGTCACCACTGATATCATCTATACCGCACCTGTCACCACTGATATCATCTATACCGCACCTGTCGCCACTGATATCATCTATACTGCACCTGTCCCCACTGATATCATCTATACTGTACCTGTCACCACTGATATCATCTATACTGCACCTGTCACCACTGATATAATCTATACTGCACCTGTCACCACTGATATCATCTATACTGCACCTGCCGCCACTGATATCATCTATACCGCACCTGTCACCACTGATATCATCTATACTGTACCTGTCACCACTGATATCATCTATACTGCACCTGTCGCCACTGATATCATCTATACTGCACCTGCCGCCACTGATATCATCTATACTGCACCTGTCGCCACTGATATCATCTATACTGCACCTGTCACCACTGATATCATCTATACCGCACCTGTCGCCACTGATATCATCTATACCGCACCTGTCACCACTGATATCATCTATACTGTACCTGTCACCACTGATATCATCTATACCGCACCTGTCACCACTGATATCATCTATACCGCACCTGTCACCACTGATATCATCTATACTGCACCTGTCACCACTGATATCATCTATACTGCACCTGTCACCACTGATATCATCTATACTGCACCTGTCACCACTGATATCATCTATACTGCACCTGTCACCACTGGTATCATCTATACTGCACCTGCCACCACTGGTATCATCTATACTGCACCTGTCACCACTGGTATCATCTATACTGCACCTGTCACCACTGGTATCATCTATACTGCACCTGTCACCACTGATATCATCTGTACTGCACCTGTCACCACTGTATCATCTATACTGCACCTGCCGCCACTGATATCATCTATACCGCACCTGTCGCCACTGATATCATCTATACTGCACCTGTCACCACTGATATCATCTATACCGCACCTGTCACCACTGATATCATCTATACTGCACCTGTCACCACTGATATCATCTATACTGCACCTGTCACCACTGGTATCATCTATACTGCACCTGTCACCACTGATATCATCTATACGCACCTGTCACCACTGATATCATCTATACTGCACCTGTCACCACTGATATCATCTATACGCACCTGCCCACTGATATCATCTATACTGCACCTGTCCCACTGATATCATCTATACTGCACCTGTCCCACTGATACATCTATACCGCACCCACCGTACACTGTCACTGATATCATCTATACGCACCTGTCACCACTGATATCATCTATACTGCACCTGTCACCACTGATATCATCTATACGCACCTGCCGCCACTGATATCATCTATACCGCACCTGTCACCACTGATATCATCTATACGCACCTGTCACCACTGATATCATCTATACCGCACCTGTCACCACTGATATCATTTATACTGCACCTGTCACCACTGATTCACTATACTGCACCTGTCACCACTGATATCATCTATACTGCACCTGTCACCACTGATATCATCTATACCGCACCTGTCACCACTGATATCATCTATACCGCACCTGCACCACTGAATCACTATACTGCACCTGTCCCACTGATATCATCTATACTGCACCTGTCACCACTGATATCATCTATACTGCACCTGCCACCTACTGATATCACTTACTGCACCTGTCACCACTGATATCATCTATACCGCACCTGCACCCTGATATCATCTATACCGCACCTGCACCACTGATATCATCTAACCGCACCTGTCACCACTGATATCATTTACTGCACTGTCACACTGATATCATCTATACTGCACTGTCGCCACTGATATCATCTATACGCACCTGTCACCACTGATATCATCTATACGTACCTGTCACCACTGATATCATCTATACGCACCTGTCACCACTGATACACTATACGCACCTGTCACCACTGTATCATCTTACTGCACTGTCCACTGATACCTATACTGCACCTGTCACCACTGATATCATCTATACTGCACCGTCACCACTTTATACGTCCATATACTGCACTGTCCCACTGATATCATCTATACGCACCTGCGCCACTGATATCATCTATACTGCACCTGTCACCACTGATATCATCTATACTGCACCTGTCACCACTGTATCATCTAACTGCACCTTCACCATGTATCATCTATACTCACCATACTGCACCTGTCCCCACTGATACATCTATACCGCACCTGTCACACTTATACATCTATACGTACTGTCACCACTGATATCATCTATACTGCACCTGTCACCACTGATATCATCTATACTGCACCTGTCACCACTGATATCATCTATACTGCACCTGTCACCACTGATCATCTATACTGCACCGTCACCACTGATATCATCTATACTGCACCTGTCACCACTGATATCATCTATACTGCACCTGTCACCACTGATATCATCTATACTGCACCTCCGCCACTGATATCATCTATACTGCACTGTCGCCACTGATACATCTATACTGCACCTGTCGCCACTGAATCATCTATACCGCACCTGTCACCACTGATATCACGATACATCTATACTGCACCTGCACCACTGATATCATCTATACTGCACCTGTCACCACTGATATCATCTATACCGCACCTGCCGCCACTGATATCATCTATACCGCACTGTCACCACTGATATCATCTATACCGCACCTGTCACCACTGATATCATCTATACGCACCTGTCACCACTGATATCATCTATACTGTACCTGTCACCACTGATATCATCTATACTGCACCTGTCACCACTGATATCATCTATACTGCACCTGTCACCACTGATATCATCTATACCGCACCTGTCACCACTGATATCATCTATACGCACCTGTCCACTGATATCATCTATACGCACCTGTCACCACTGATATCATCATACTGCACTGTCACACTGATATCATCTATACTGCACCTGCACCACTGATATCATCTATACTGCACCTGTCACCACTGATATCATCTATACCGCACCTGTCACCACTGATATCATCTATACGCACCTGTCACCACTAATATCATCTATACCGCACCTGTCACCACGATATCATCTATACTGCACCTGTCACCACTGATATCATCTATATGCACCTGTCACCACTGATATCATCTATACGCACCTGTCACCACTGAATCATCTATACTGCCCGTCACCACTGTATCATCTATACTGCACCGTCACCACTGATATCATCTATACTGCACCATCACCACTGATATCATCTATACTGCACCTGTCACCACTGATATCATCTTACTGCACCTGTCACCACTGATATCATCTATACTGCACCTGTCACCACTGATATCATCTATACTGCACCTGTCACCACTGATATCATCTATACTGCACCTGCCACCACTGATATCATCTATACGACCTGCACCACTGATATCATCTATACGCACCTGTCACCACTGTATCATCTATACGCACTGTCACCACTGATATCACTAACGCACTGTCACCACTGATATCATCTATACTGCACCTGTCACCACTGATATCATCTATACTGCACCTGCCACCACTGATATCATCTATACTGACCTGCACCACTGATATCATCTATACTGCACCTGTCACCACTGATATCATCTATACGCACCTGTCACCACTGATATCATCTATACGCACCTGTCACCACTGATATCATCTATACGCACTGTCACCACTGATATCACTATACTGCACCTGTCCCCACTGATATCATCTATACTGCACCTGCACCACTGATATCATCTATACTGCACCTGTCACCACTGATATCATCTATACTGCACCTGTCACCACTGATATCATCTATACGCACCTGTCACCACTGATATCATTATACCGCACCTGTCACCACTGATATCATCTATACCGCACCTGTCACCACTGATATCATCTATACCGCACCTGTCACCACTGATATCATCTATACTGCACCTGTCACCACTGATATCATCTATACGACCTGTCACCACTGATATCATCTATACTGCACCTGTCACCACTGATATCATCTATACTGCACCTGTCACCACTGATATCATCTATACTGCACCTGTCCCACTGATATCATCTATACTGCACCTGTCACCACTGATATCATCTATACCGCACCTGTCACCACTGATATCATCTATACTGCACCTGTCCCCACTGATATCATCTATACTGCACCTGTCCCACTGATATCATCTATACGCACCTGTCACCACTGATATCATCTATACTGACCTCCACACTGATATCATCTATACTGCACCTGTCACCACTGATATCATCTATACCGCACCTGCCCACGATACTCTTACGACCTGTCACCACTGATATCATCTATACCGCACCTGTCACCACTGATATCATCTATACGCACCTGTCACCACTGATATCATCTATACTGCACCTGTCACCACTGATATCATCTATACTGCACCTGTCACCACTGATATCATCTATACTGCACCTGTCACCCTGATTCCTATCTCACTGATCATTCGTACGACCTGTAACATGATATTTATCTATACTGCCCTGTCACCCCTGATATATTTTGCCCTGTCGCATGATAACTTCCATATACTGTACCTGTCACCACTGATATCATCTATACTGCACCTGTCACCACTGATATCATCTATACGCGCACCTGTCACCACTGATATCATCTATACTGCACCTGTCACCACTGATATCATCTATACTGCACCTGTCACCACTGATATCATCTATACTGCACCTGTCACCACTGATATCATCTATACTGCACCTGTCACCACTGATATCATCTATACTGCACCTGCCGCCACTGATATCATCTATACTGCACCTGTCGCCACTGATATCATCTATACTGCACCTGTCGCCACTGATATCATCTATACCGCACCTGTCACCACTGATATCACTGATATCATCTATACTGCACCTGTCACCACTGATATCATCTATACTGCACCTGTCACCACTGATATCATCTATACTGCACCTGCCGCCACTGATATCATCTATACGCACCTGTCACCACTGATATCATCTATACCTGCACCTGTCACCACTGATATCATCTATACCGCACCTGTCACCACTGATATCATCTATACTGACCTGTCACCACTGATATCATCTATACTGCACCTGTCACCACTGATATCATCTATACTGCACCTGTCACCACTGATATCATCTATACGCACCTGTCACCACTGATATCATCTATACCGCACCTGTCACCACTGATATCATCTATACTGCACCTGTCACCACTGATATCATCTATACTGCACCTGTCACCACTGATATCATCTATACTGCACCTGTCACCACTGATATCATCTATACTGCACCTGTCACCACTGATATCATCTATACTGCACCTGTCACCACTGATATCATCTATACCGCACCTGTCACCACTGATATCATCTATACTGTACCTGTCACCACTGATATCATCTATACTGCACCTGTCACCACTGATATCATCTATACTGCACCTGTCACCACTGATATCATCTATACTGCACCTGTCACCACTGATATCATCTATACTGCACCTGTCACCACTGATATCATCTATACTGCATGGATCCTGCTTCGATCCGCGTCCGCTCGCTGAGCTCTCACTGATACATTGCCGGTACAGAAGAGCTGCTGTAGGATCAGGTCGCATATTGGGGTTACTGGTCCTTTATTTCTGCGTGTCGTTCCTGTGCTTTGTGTGAGCGGCTCCCATTATTAGGATGATGAGTGTTGTGGGTCTCGTGTGCGGCGGATGATTAACGTCTCCATTGGAGATAAGAATGGCCGCGCAGTGATTGACGGCCTGTATCAGCGATGAGAGATAGGGACGCGTGGCTTCTCCGGCTGTAGAAGGTAGAGCCGGCGGGGGAGGGGAACTATCGTCATTTCATCTTCATTCCCTTTGATCACTTCAAACACGACTTAGATTTGTCCTAATCGCAGCTTAAACTGAGTCATCCGAAACGCAGCGTAGACACCGGTCAGCGAGCAGCGCGCCAATATACTCCCTCCGGCATGGCGTCCGAATGGAAAACAGACTCCACATTGCCACGTTCCCATCTGTGGGGCACAATCCACTGATGCTTCACCAGCAAAGGCGTCCTCCGAAAGCCGCAGCTAGCTGCGATGAATGGCAGTGGGGTAATTCACATGTGGAGCCGCGCACACATCCCCGCCGCGTCCTCCGATTCTGCTGCAGATTTGTTTATGCCTAAAGTTTGTGAAGACCAAGAGCTGTTGTAGCACCGACGATATCGATATATAGCCGCCATGTGCCCCCGGTGATGTCACCATTTCTAAAGGTTACGCCCCCACTGATGTCATCAGATACACTGCACCTGCATCCGGTGATGTCTTCATACAGTAGTGTGAAAAAGTGTTCACCCCCTCCTGAATTTGATATTTTTGCATGTTTGTCGCACTTAAATGTTTCCAATCACCAAACTAATGTAAATATTAGACAAAGATAAAAAAGGTAATCATAAAATGCAGTTTATAAATGAAGTATTTATTAAGGGAAAAAGAAATCCAAATCTACATGGCTCTGTGTGATAGTGATTGCCTCCTCCCCCCTTAAAATATAAAGTAAGTGTGGTTTATCACATGTTTGGGAAGCTGAGTTCACATTCCCTCACCCACACCCAGGCCTGATTACTGCCACACCTGTTCTCAATCAAGAAATCACTTAAATAGGACCTGCCTGATAAAGTGAGGTGCACCAAAAGGTCCTCAAAAGCTAGACATCATGCTGCAATCCAAAGAAATTCTGGAACAAATGAAAAGCAAAGTAATTGAGATCTATCAGTGTGGAAAAGGTTATAAAGCCATTTGTAAAGTTTTGGGACTCCAGCAAACCACAGTGAGAGCCATATCCACAAATGGCAAAAACATGGAACAGTGGTGATCCATCCCAGGAGTGGCTGGCAGACCAAAATTACACCAAAAACACAGCGACAACTCATCCAAGAGGTCACAAAAGACCCCACAACAACATCCAAAGAACTGCAGGCCTCACTTGTCTCTGCTAAAGTCAGTGTTTATGAATCCACCATAGGATAGAGACTGGGCGAAAATGGCCGGCATGGCAGAGTGCCAAGACGAAAACCACAGCTGAGCAATAAGAACATAAAGACTCATCTCAATTTTGCCATCTTGATGATCCTGAAGACTTTTGAGAGAATACTCGGTGGACTGACGAGACAAAAGTGGAACTTTTTGGAAGTTGTATGTCCCATTACATCTGTCGTACAAGTAACACAGCATTTCAGAAAAGGAATGTTATACCAACAGTAAAATATGGTGGTGGCAGTGTGATGGTCTGGGGCTGTTTTCCTGCTTCAGGACCTGGAAAATGGAACCATGAATTCTGCTATCTACCAAAAAATCCTGAAGGAGAATGACCGTCCATCTGTGCGTGACCTCAGGCTGAAGTGCACTTGGGTTATGCAGCAGGACAATGATCCAAAACACCAGAAAGTCCACCTCTGAATGGCTTAAGAAAGCAAAATTAAGACTTCAGAGTGGCCTAGTCAAAGTCCTGACCTTAATCCGATTGAGATGCTGTATTGACCTTAAAAAGGTGCAAAGATGAGCTGCCAAAATCCCTCCAGAGCGATGTAAGAGACTCATTGCCAATTATCTCAAACGCTTGATTGCAGTTGCTGCTAAGGGCGGCACAACCAGTTATTAGGTTTAGGGGCAATCACCTTTTCACTCGGGGCCCTGCAGGTTTGGATTTCTTTTTTCCTTAATAATAAAGACCTTTATTTGTAAACGTTTGTTTGGTCTGAAACATGTAAGTGTGACAAACTTGCAAAAGAATCGAACTGTATATTGCACCAGCCCCCGGCGATTTAATCATATACATTGCACCTGCATCCAGTGATGTCATCAGACACCCTGCACCCCCCCCCCCCCGGTGATGTCATCATATATATACTGCGTAAGTCCCTGTCTCAGTTGCATTGTATCTACCTGTCTCAGTTACTCTATCTTCATATGTCCGGTCTTGGTGCCATTGTATCGTCTGCCGGGCTCCGGTCTCAGTGCCGTTGTTTTGTCTCCGGTCTCGGTGCCGTTGTTTTGTCTGCCGGGCTCCGGTCTCTGTGCCGTTGTTTTGTCTCCGGTCTCGGTGCTGTTGTTTTGTCTGCCGATCTCCGGTCTCAGTGTCGTTGTTTTGTCTCCGGTCTCAGTGTTGTTGTTTTGTCTGCTGGTCTCCGTCTCAGTGCCGTTGTTTTGTCTCCGTCTCGGTGCCGTTGTTTTGTCTGCCGGGCTCCGGTCTCTGTGCCGTTGTTTTGTCTCCGGTCTCGGTGCTGTTGTTTTGTCTGCCGATCTCCGGTCTCAGTGTCGTTGTTTTGTCTCCGGTCTCAGTGTCGTTGTTTTGTCTCCGGTCTCAGTGTTGTTGTTTTGTCTGCTGGTCTCCGGTCTCTGTGCCGTTGTTTTGTCTCCGGTCTCGTGCTGTTGTTTTGTCTGCCGATCTCCGGTCTCAGTGTCGTTGTTTTGTCTCCGGTCTCAGTGTCGTTGTTTTGTCTCCGGTCTCAGTGTTGTTGTTTTGTCTGCTGGTCTCCGGTCTCAGTGTCGTTGTTTTGTCTCTCCGGTCTCAGTGTTTTTGTTTTGTCTGCTGGCTCCTCGGTCTCAGTGTCGTTGTTTTGTCTCCTCTCACTCGTAGTGTGCTCCTGTTTTGTCTCCGGTCTCAGTGTTGTTGTTTTGTCTGCTGGTCTCCGGTCTCAGTGTCGTTGTTTTGTCTCCGGTCTCAGTGTCGTTGTTTTGTCTCCGGTCTCAGTGTTGTTGTTTTGTCTGCTGGTCTCCGTCTCAGTGTCGTTGTTTTGTCTCCGGTCTCAGTGTCGTTGTTTTGTCTCCGGTCTCAGTGTCGTTGTTTTGTCTCCGGTCTCAGTGTTGTTGTTTTGTCTGCTGGTCTCCGGTCTCAGTGTCGTTGTTTTGTCTCCGGTCTCAGTGTCGTTGTTTTGTCTCCGGTCTCAGTGTTGTTGTTTTGTCTGCTGGTCTCCGGTCTCAGTGTCGTTGTTTTGTCTCCGGTCTCAGTGTCGTTGTTTTGTCTCCGGTCTCAGTGTTTTTTGTTTTGTCTGCTGGTCTCCGGTCTCTGTGCCGTTGTTTTGTCTACGGTCTCGGTGCCGTTTTTTATCATATTATTCTTTTGTTCTTCACAGCTTCTAGGAACGTATGAGGCCTCGGCTCGGCACGATACAGGTAAACTGCAGCCGATTGTTCCCTTTTAAGTTGTCAACTAAATCCCTTCTTTTTGCACTAGCTGTTAAATAAGAGGATGGGGCTGACAACCTCCCCATGGATAGTTGTCACTTTAGTACCTGGGTGTTATGGTAAAAAGTTCCGTAAATTGCCAGTCAGGGATGAGAGAATGTAAGCTCCTCCCCTCTGACTCCTTACACACTTCACGTGATTGATATAGGGATCTCTATGCGATTTAGGAAAATGGGAAGGAAAAGAACAAGGGTGAGAACTATGAAGCTGTGCACAGGTGAGGGGTTCACGCTCCTCGAGGAGAGCGACTAGGACCCTCAGACACTGCCGGGCCTCCCCGTCCCCTGCTCAGGGTTTGTGTAATTACTGCTGAGTTTTTCTGATAACTCCTCCATGATTCTTCTAATTTTCTCTACCTTTTTTGCAGGTCTGATGTGACTGTTGTGATTGACCACGTATCGGGGCCTCCCAGGACATTGCTGCATTCTGGGCGATAGAGCGGAGTCCACGCATTAATAACCGGGAGGATCCAGAATTCATGGATGTGAATAGTAGATTTTGTGCCTTGTAGGACCCCATTTGTAAATACAGCCCCCTCCCAAGTCTCCCTGGACATGACACCCAGGACTATGGTGGTCTCCAGACGCCCTCAGACTCTCTAAATCAAGACTTGAAGGAAGACTCGGCCTCCTGCAAACACATAGCCTGTGTATGGATTTATCTTCTGTGGCTTATACACTAACACTGAATTAAAGGGACGGCCGCCGGGGGTCAGGACTATCCTGACCAGGAGTAGTGTAGATTCAGTACCCACATGTGATGCCTGAGGCGTGAGAACAGGCAGCGCAGCGGAAGACTACTGAGAAGTGAACGAGCCAATCACGGGCGGCGGCTCCACTTTATGGCATTAATGCAAGGTTCTCCGGCAATGGAAACATGTGGCCTCGATCAGGTGATTGCAGGTGATCCCTCAACCCGTCTCTGTCTCAGTGCCCGAAAGTGTCCATTGCCTTCTGTCCCATTCCTCCACCTCAAAACTATTGGAGCCCAAGGAGGAAGCTGCTGCCACAAAGGTGGCGGCCGGTGCCTGATGCCACAAAGGTGGCGGCCAGTGCCTGATGCCACAAAGGTGGCGGCCAGTGCCTGATGCCACAAAGGTGGCGGCCGGTGCCTGATGCCACAAAGGTGGCGGCCAGTGCTGATGCCACAAAGGTGGCGGCCAGTGCCTGATGCCACAAAGGTGGCGGCCGTGCCTGATGCCACAAAGGTGGCGGCCGGTGCCTGATGCCACAAACGTGGCGGCTGTGCCTGATGCCACAAAGGTGGCGGCCGGTGCCTGATGCCACAAAGGTGGCGGCCGGTGCCTGATGCCACAAAGGTGGCGGCCGTGCCTGATGCCACAAAGGTGGCGGCTGTGCCTGATGCCACAAACGTGGCGGCCGATGCCTGATGCCACAAACGTGGCTTTCACTTCAAGCAAAACTCCTAATCTGCCTTAATGAAGATCTGGACCTGGGATGAATTCTGCCTCAACAATATGAGATTTGGTTTCTATACACCTGGGATAAAGTCACAGTACATCCGCCGGTAGAAGGAGCGGCGGAGTCTCCGCACACCTGAGTCATTGAAAATCCAACTCAAAAATAAAGAAAATGTGTTTTACTGTATATTTTATACTGCAGCGATGATGTGTCAAATGGCTCATGGATAAATGGGACTAACTGCACTAATTCCTTAATATACATTTATACCGGGTACAGCTTTGTCTTTCTCAACTTTTTCTGGTGCAAATCTCTGTATTCCTTCTATATATGAAAATATTCTGTCTACCTCCAGCCACCACTAGGGGGAGCTCCCTGTATACAGAGATACATAAGATCCTGTCTGCAGTCACCACTAGGGGGAGCTCCCTGTATACAGAGATACATGATAAGATCCTGTCTGTAGCCACCACTAGGGGGAGCTCCCTCTATACAGAGATACATGATAAGATCCTGTCTGTAGCCACCACTAGGGGGAGCTCCCTGTATACAGAGATACATGATAAGATTCTGTCTGCAGCCACCACTAGGGGGAGCTCCGTGTATACAGAGATACATAAGATCCTGTCTGCAGCCACCACTAGGGGGAGCTCCCTGTATACAGAGATACATGATAAGATCCTGTCTGCAGCCACCACTAGGGGGAGCTCCCTCTATACAGAGATACATGATAAGATCCTGTCTGTAGCCACCACTAGGGGGAGCTCCCTCTATACAGAGATACATGATAAGATCCTGTCTGTAGCCACCACTAGGGGGAGCTCCCTGTATACAGAGATACATGATAAGATCCTGTCTGCAGTCACCACTAGGGGGAGCTCCCTGTATACAGAGATACATGATAAGATTCTGTCTGCAGTCACCACTAGGGGGAGCTCCCTCTATACAGAGATACATGATAAGATCCTGTCTGTAGCCACCACTAGGGGGAGCTCCCTCTATACAGAGATACATGATAAGATCCTGTCTGTAGCCACCACTAGGGGGAGCTCCCTGTATACAGAGATATATGATAAGATCCTGTCTGCAGCCACCACTAGGGGAGCTCCCTGTATACAGAGATACATGATAAGATTCTGTCTGCAGCCACCACTAGGGGGAGCTCCCTGTATATAGAGATACATGATAAGATTCTGTCTGCAGCCACCACTAGGGGGAGCTCCCTCTATACAGAGATACATGATAAGATCCTGTCTGTAGCCACCACTAGGGGGAGCTCCCTGTATACAGAGATACATGATAAGATCCTGTCTGCAGTCACCACTAGAGGGAGCTCCCTGTATACAGAGATACATGATAAGATCCTGTCTGTAGCCACCACTAGGGGGAGCTCCCTGTATACAGAGAACATGATAAGATCCTGTCTGCAGCCACCACTAGGGGGAGCTCCCGTATACAGAGATATATGATAAGATCCTGTCTGTAGCCACCACAGGGGGAGCTCCTGTATACAGAGATATGATAAGATCCTGTCTGCAGCCACCACTAGGGGGAGCTCCCTGTATACAAGATATATGATAAGATCCTGTCTGCAGCCACCATAGGGGGAGCTCCTGTATACAGAGATACATGATAAGATTCTGTCTGCAGCCACCACTAGGGGGAGCTCCCTGTATATAGAGATACATGAAAATTCTGTCTGCAGCCACACTAGGGGAGCTCCTCCATACAGAGATACATGATAAGATCCTGTCTGTAGCCACCATAGGGGGAGCTCCCTGTATACAGAGATACATGATAAGAATCCTGTCTGCAGTCACCACTAGAGGGAGTCCCTGTATACAGAGATACATGATAAGATCCTGTCTGTAGCCACCACTAGGGGGAGCTCCCTGTATACAGAGATACATGATAAGATCCTGTCTGTAGCCACCACTAGGGGGAGCTCCCTGTATACAGAGATATATGATAAGATCCTGTCTGCAGCCACCACTAGGGGGAGCTCCCTGTATACAGAGATACATGATAAGATCCTGTCTGTAGCCACCACTAGGGGGAGCTCCCTGTATATAGAGATACATGATAAGATTCTGTCTGCAGCCACCACTAGGGGGAGCTCCCTCTATACAGAGATACATGATAAGATCCTGTCTGTAGCCACCACTAGGGGAGCTCCCTGTATACAGAGATACATGATAAGATCCTGTCTGCAGTCACCACTAGAGGGAGCTCCCTGTATACAGATACATGATAAGATCCTGTCTGTAGCCACCACTAGGGGGAGCTCCCTGTATACAGAGATACATGATAAGATCCTGTCTGCAGCCACCACTAGGGGGAGCTCCCTGTATACAGAGATACATGATAAGATCCTGTCTGTAGCCACCACTAGGGGGAGCTCCCTGTATACAGAGATACATGATAAGATCCTGTCTGCAGCCACCACTAGGTGGAGCTCCCTGTATACAGAGATACATGATAAGATCCTGTCTGCAGCCACCACTAGGTGGAGCTCCCTGTATACAGAGATACATGATAAGATTCTGTCTGCAGTCACCACTAGGGGGAGCTCCCTGTATACAGAGATACATGATAAGATCCTGTCTGCAGCCACCAATAGGGGAGCTCCCTGTATACAGAGATACATAAGATCCTGTCTGCAGCCACCACTAGGGGAGCTCCCTGTATACAGAGATACATGATATGTTCCTGTCTGCAGTCACCACTAGGGGGAGCTCCCTGTATACAGAGATACATGATAAGATTCTGTCTGCAGCCACCACTAGGGGAGCTCCCTGTATACAGAGATACATGATATGTTCCTGTCTGCAGTCACCACTACGGGGAGCTCCCTGTATACAGACATACATGATAAGACATCACACTCCTTGTGTCTTTGCTCCCATGGTGGATTGTCAATTGTTTCTACAATCACATACAGGCCGCAAAAAAAAGATGTTTGCATTGTCTGTACAACAAAAAAACATTAACTACCAGAGTCAAATTGATGAGCCTGGAATCGAGCTGGCCACAAGAATAATAAGTGAATCTGCAGTCTCTATTCTGCTGTTACATCGTGTCTTATCCTCCAGTCACATCCAGAGCTGCAGTCACTATTCTGCTGTTACATCGTGTCTTATCCCCCAGTCACCACCAGAGCTGCAGTCACTATTCTGCTGTTACATCGTGTCTTATCTCCAGTCACCTCCAGAGCTGCAGTCTCTATTCTGCTGTTACATCAAGTCTTATCCCCCAGTCACCTCCAGAGCTGCAGTCACTATTCTGCTGTTACATCCTGTCTTATCCTCCAGTCACCTCCAGAGCTGTAGTCAGTATTCTGCTGTTACATTGTGTCTTTTCCTCCAGTCACCTCCAGAGCTGCACTCACTATTCTGCTGTTACATCATGTCTTATCATCCAGTTAGCTCCGAGCTGCAGTCTCTATTCTGCTGTTACATCGTCTTATCCCCCAGTCACCTCCAGAGCTGCAGTCACTATTCTGCTGTTACATCCTGTCTTATCCTCCAGTCACCTCCAGAGCTGCAGTCAGTATTCTGCTGTTACGTCGTGTCTTTTCCTCCAGTCACCTCCAGAGCTGTGGTCACTATTCTGCAGTTACATCGTGTCTTTTCCTCCAGAGCTGCACTCATTATTCTGCTGTTACATCATGTCTTATCATCCAGTCACCTCCAGAGCTGCAGTCACTATTCTGCTGTTACATCGACTCTTATCCTCCAGTCACCTCTAGAGCTGCAGTCACTATTGTGCCATTACATTGTGTCTTAAGAGAAATACGTGAGGATGGCACCGAGTCCCGCGCCTCTGTCCTTGCTCCGTGCCATCCTCCATGTGTCCACACTGGGGACAACAGATTCTATGTAACTGCACCATGGTGGTAGTGTGCGGTGTCAGTGCGCACGCTGTCATGAGTCCCCAATGTTCCTGCTGACATTGGTCTAGTTTCATGTTTTCTCTTATATTTCAGCCAACTGAGTGTCGTCAGCGCCCGATCACACTAACAACAGCGGGGAGTCATGGCAGCGTGCGCACCGATACCGCACACCTTCCCCTTTCTGCAGTCACATGGAGCTGTTCATCTCTCGGTGCCTCCATCATCCCTCATATTTGAAAACTGTGCGATGTGGAGAAGCTGCACTGTAATAATGAATCCAGCGATGTCGACAGGGGGCGCCACTCCACCTGGACTCATCTGTCCATTAACCTCACAGGCCGGGGGTCCCCACTGTGCAACCTGTGGACTGCTCCTCTGCTGGAGCCGCAGAGACCCTGGCGCTTCCTTTGAGATAATGAGAAGCTGTTAATAATTTACCTTCTGCCTCTGCCCGTTATTATTCACGGATTCACCAGAAATTGCCACAAGAACCGAGAATCCGGAGCCTGAATTATATCCACAGATTGAGGGAGGGAGACGGGAACCGACTGGCGGTGCTCAACCACTGCAGGACCACCAGAGGCTAGGACAGTGGACTACAGTCTATTACTCCCTGTTATCAGCCATTACTGGGGAAGAGACTGTAGAACAGGAGACTACTGTAAAGAACATCACACACAGGCCCGGGGAATCACGGATTATGATCCCACAGCTGCCACCAATATGTCACGATCGGCAGGGATTTATATTTATCCCACTTTCCAGTTCCGCTTAGGAACTTGCAGTTCTCCGGCGCCCCCCTTACCCTCAGGTCAGTCAGGGAACTGCACCTTGGATAATTAGTCGCCGGACGGGCCTCTTGGGCGTGTACTGGCTATTGGGCACGCTGCAGTGAGGGGATTATAACTACTAGCCGCAGCCAGACAATACACTTATAAAACCCGCTCCGTCACTGCCAGCTATAGCCAAAGCCCAGCACACGCTCGCTGCCACCAGCCTCTGGGTCTAGAATGTGGGGCAGAGGCCACCCCAATTTAGTAGCGTAGTTCACTTCAGGCACGTGCAAATTCGTTATAGAGCATAGAGGCAAACTAGTAATTTTATATTTTACTCCAAAAAGCTAGGCAGTGTTTACAAGGTATAAAAAGATTTTACAAAGTGAGACAATTACAAATATGTACAACCAATTACAAATAAAACAGGGTTAAAGAAGAAATAACTCACATGGTACTTGGATCATTCCAGCAAACCTGGCTGGTGAGCGGAGCCACACGTCATAGTTTCATTTGAGATCCTACTGGCACGGCATCCCCGGCTAGAATGAGCAGGGGGCTCAGTTGCAGACTTATACATCTGGGCTTGTGACCTCACTAAAGGGGCTGGTTTACTGGCCCCCTCCCCTAGTTCAAAGCTGCAGATTTTGGTTCTGAAACTTATATTACTCATATTTCAGAGGGTACCTCATATAGAGACGCACAAGGTATCATCTTATCCAGCGTGTCGCTGGCATTCATCCACAACCAAACATGGAGTAGTTAGTTCACACCGTTTAGGAGAAATCCGTTTCTCGGATTCTGTTGGGGCTAGAACTTAGCAAGAACCACTGTAGTGAAGCCTGATCAGAGCACGTTGCAGAAATGTAGCTTTGAGTCTTTATATCTTAATCTAGCGGTGCTCTATGGCTAAATGATTAGGTTCCCATTATTGTCTATGAGTGGGACTGCACATGTTGGAAACAAAGAGACCCCCTGCTGTGAGGAGGGAAATCATGCACTGGTGTGTCAGGTTACACTGAGTGTGTGTGCAGGCTGTGGGGAGGGAAGAACAGTGTCACAGGCTTTGAAGCTGCAGACACAAGGCTGCAATGTGTGACAAGAGGGGGTGGCTTGGCTCTGTGCTGCTAAACATAATGGATATAGTAGATGTCTCTGTGTGGTGGAAAATTCTAGAAAAAGTAATGAATGGAACTCATATTCCAGATTATTGTCACACCTCCCCCTCTTAGAGTGCGCTAAGGACACATGATCTGTCGGTAATCCGCCATGCGCACCTCAGCGGGTTCGCCCCGACGGGACAACCCATCAGTATTTCCATGTTCGCTACCCTTTTTTGTGTTGTATGGTAAAGTCATACTGCTAGAGGGCAAGGCTCTAGCGTAGCAACCTTCCGGTGGTTCCGGACACTGTATGCAGCCAGCTCAGAGAGTTGTGGTCGGTTACCACCATGGAGGTGCGCCCATACAGGTAGGGCTGCAAACATTGCAGTGCCCAGACCATGGCCAGGCACTCCTTCTCGATGGTGGAGTATGCCACTTCCCTCGGCAGAAGTTTCTCAGGTACAACACGGGGTGCTCCTGACTCCCTGAGTCGACCTGGCTGAGTACAGTATCGAGGCCAAACTCGCTGGCGTCTGTCTGTACCAGGAATGGCCGACTGCTTTCAACACTGGAGAGCTGTACAGGGCTGTTTTCAAAGCTCGGAAGGCCACCTCACAGCCGTCTGTCCAGTCAACTGTTTGGGGTATCCTCCGCTTGGTGAGGTTCGTCAAGGGATTTGCAAGGCTGCTGTACGAACCGCCTATAGTATCCTGCAGTGCCCAAGAAGGACATCACCTGTTTTTTGGTCCTGGGGGTGGGTCAGGACACGATCGCGTCCACTTTCTCCAGCTCTGGACTCATGGAACCCCCGCCTACCCGGTGCCCCAGGTAGTGGACCTCGCTCATGCCCATTTGGCACTTTCCAGGCTTGATGGTCAGACCTGCCTGGTGAAT
The DNA here is from genome assembly GCA_033576555.1 of Oophaga sylvatica. NCBI lineage: Eukaryota > Metazoa > Chordata > Amphibia > Anura > Dendrobatidae > Oophaga > Oophaga sylvatica. The sequence goes on from JARQOD010000080.1 coordinate 147,253, forward strand.
GTGCTTGAGCACCTCCTGGAGATGCTGAAGGTGTTCCTCCCAGGTGGAACTGAAGACGGCAATGTCATCCAGGTACGCCACGGGGTACTTCTCCAGTCCCCGAAGCAGGTGGTTGACCATCCGCTGGAAAGTGGCAGGGGCATTTTTCATGCTGAAGGGCATGACCGTGGACTCATACAGTCCAAAGGGGGTGACAAAGGCGGATCTCTCCTGCGCCGTAGGGCTCAGGGGAATCTGCCAGTATCCCCAACTCAAATCCATGATGGATATGTAGTTTGCGTTCGCCAACCGCTCAAGAAGATCCTCGATGCACGGCATCGGGTGTGCATCAGAGGTTGTGATGGCGTTGAGCCCTCTGTAGTTCACGCAGAACCGGGTGGTCTGATCCTTTTTAGGCACGAGAACTACAGGTGAGGCCCACGCGCTCTTGGACCATTGAATCACCCCCAGCTGTAACATCTCATCGATCTCTTGGCGCATAACCTGCTGCACCTCCTCAGAGATCCGATAAGGTGTTCGCCGTAGGGCATGATTTCCGGTGTCCACCTCATGAACCGCTAACTTTGTCCGTCAAGGTCGGTTGGAGAACACAGCCTGGAAGGGTTCCAAGGTGGCCAGCAACTGCGACCGCTGGGGTACGGTTAGTGAGGCACTTACCCCCATATCCTCAATGGACCCATTGGCCTTGGCTTGGGCCAGCATGTCCAGGAGGGGTCTTCCTCTCCGTCCTCGGGCAGGTTGCAGACCGGTAGGACGCAGACTTCACGTTCGTGATGGGCCTTCATCATGTTGACGTGAAAGGCCTTGCGCCCCGAGCGTGGTCAAGTTTGACCACGTTGGTGACTGGGTTGAGCTGTTGGTGGGCGACGTATGGGCCTTCCCAGGCTGCCTGAAGCTTATCCTTTGGTACGGGGACCTGCACCCACACCTTTTGACCCACCTGGTAGGTCTGCTACCGGGCATTCTGGTCGTACCAGTGCTTCTGGTCAGCCTGAGCCTGCATCATATTATCATGCACCAACTGTGTCAAGGTCTGCATCTTGTCATGGAAGCGCATGACATAATCCACGATTCATCTCCAGTTCATGGTCTCTCTGATCTTGGTGCTCGGCTCTCTCGGCCACTCGTTGGGCTGCTCTCTCCTGAGCTTGTTGGATCAGCTGCAGACGTCCATTGCGGTCTTCGGTGGAGAGTTCGTCCAAGGCCGCTTGCAGGTGTGGGTCCAATCTGCCCTGGGTGTCAGCATTCAAGGGTGGGGCCTCTGCTGCAGCACCACCTCGGCTTGAGCCGGCTCCTGCGCCCGCCGCGCTCTCAGCGTTGTCCCTTGCCATTAGGGCCAGGACCAGTTGTGCCTTGCTTTCATCCGTGGGGACAATCTGCCTCCACTCACACATGGCGAGAAGAGTTTCCTTGGTACACCGATTATACCAGTCTGCTCCCCTCGTAGCCATGGTTGCCAAATAAAAGATAGGATTGAAAAAACAAAGAGAAAGGGAGGGGGCCGCTTGGACGTGTACTGGCTATTGGGCATGCTGCAGTGAGATTATAACTACTAGCCGCAGCCAGGCAATACACTTATAAAACCCGCTCCATCAATGCCAGCTATAGCCAAAGCCCAGCACACGCTCACTGTCACCAGCCTCTGGGTCTAGAATGTGGGGCAGAGGCCACCCCAATTTAGTAGCGTAGTTTACTTCAGGCACGTGCAAATTCGTTATAGAGCATAGAGACGAACTAGTAATTTTATATTTTACTCCAAAAAGCTAGGCAGTGTTTACAAGGTATAAAAAGATTTTACAAAGTGAGACAATTAAAAATATGTACAAGCAATTAAAAATAAAACGGTTAAAGAAGAAAACACTCACATGGTACTTAGATCATTCCGTCAAACCAGGCTGGTGGGCGGAGCCACACATCATAGTTTTGAGATCCTACTGGCACGGCCAGTATGAGCAGGGGGCTCAGTTGCAGACTTATACATCTGGGCTTGTGACCTCACTAAAGGGGCTGGTTTACTGGCCCCCTCCCCTAGCTCAACGCTGCAGATTTTGGTTTTTAAACTAATATTACTCATATTTTACAGAGGGTACCTCGTATAGAGACATACAAGGTATCATCTTGTCCAGCGTGTTGCTGGCATTCATCCACAGCCAAACATGGAGTAGTTAGTTCACACCGTTTAGGAGAAATCCGTTTCTCGGATTCTGTTGGGGCTAGAATTTAGCAAGAACCACTGTAGTGAAGCCTGATTGGAGCACGTGGCAGAAATGTAGCTTTCATCTTTATATCTTAATCTAGCGGCGCTCTATGGCTAAATGATTAGGTTCCCATTATTGTCTATGAGTGGGACTGCACATGTTGGAGACATAGAGACCCCCTGCTGTGAGGAGGGAAATCATGCACTGGCATCTCAGGTTACACTGAGCGTGTGTGCAGGCTGGGGGGGAGGGAACAACAGTGTCACAGGCTGTGAAGCTGCAGGCACAAGGCTGCAATGTGTGACAAGAGGGAGAAGAGGAGGGTGGCTTGGCTCTGCTGCTAAACATAATGGATGTCCCTGTGTAGGGGAAAATTCTAGAAAAAGTGTAAGGAATGGAACTCATATTCCAGATTATCGTCACAACTACAATCTATTACTCCCTGTTATCAGCCATTACTGGGGGAGGAGACTAGGACAGGTGCCCACAATCAGTCACACCCTGCTGGGAGCAGCACCTGTTTCCTGAGCTCCAGGTCTTCCAGGAGGAGGCCCAGAGTCTGCCTCTCTTCTCCCCAGGGAGAGGCAGGCTTCCCTGGGAGGCCGGCATGGCTTCCCAAGCTTCTGTTCCCCGGTTTGTGCCGGCGGGGAACAGGGAGCAGCAGCAGCAACCGGCCCAGGAGGGAGTCAGGAGATCTGAACGGGTGAGGAAGACCAATCCCACCTACTCCAACCCTGAGACGGCTCATCGTCCGCCCAGAGAGGGAGACAGGGGCACCCCAGGCCCCAGGAAGACGAGCCCAGGAAGATCCTGGGGGGAGATGACCTCCGGCGAGTCCATCAAATCCTTCTCCTCCCGCGTGGTCGCCATGTTACGTGAGTACGAGGACGCCGGCAAAGCACTAACCCGGCTGAAGGAGGATCTGCGGGAGGCACGGATCCTAAACACCCGTGCCTCCAACAAGGAGAGACCCGTGACCTCCCAGAGGTTTAAAACCCTCAGAGATAAGGTGGTCCGGTTAGTGCTCCTACGGGAGGGGATCGAGAAAAGCGCAGGTCCCTTCCTGGAGAGGTTTAACAACCAGAGGCGGTTCTCAGAAATGAAGGGGTTAAATTCCTCAGGGGAGCCTCCAGCCGGCGTCCTAAGCGAGGAGGAGGACAAAGTCGTGGCTGGAGTCTCTAGTGCTGGAACGAGTTGGGAGCGAAGCCAACATCAGGGAAGCGGGCTCCCGACTCGGCAAGGGACTCCGACAACACAGGCCGGAGTGTCAGCGGAGGAAGAGGAGAGTGCGGTTTACTGAGGGAGATCAGAACCCTGGAGTCTCCTGTGGACCTGACCATGTTCTCCTTCGGTGAAGAGGAGCCTGCGGAGGAAACAAGTAAAAAGCGGAAGAAGGCGGAGACTGCACGGGAGGTGGTGAGTTACCAATATGTACCAATGTCTGAAGTTACACCTACCACCTCCTGTGTAAACCCCACCAAATCTAAAGGCACGGGCTCTGCAGTGGGTCCGGGGCATAGACAAGGTGGGGAGAGGAGGAGGACGTATGGTGATGCTGCCGTCTGTGCGGGGAACAGTGCAGGGGGCGAAGCTGTGGAGGTACTCACGGCACCATACATAAGGGACCCTGAGGAGTTTCCCTCCCTGCCCTCTGTGGCTAAGCCGGTTATCACCGGGGCCGAGGAGGTGGGGGGGATGTCCACGCCGTTGCGAAAGGGGGACGGTGTGGACAGACTCCATCCCTGCCCACTGCGGCTGAGCCGGCCGACGCCGGAGCTGTGGGGGGCGGAGCCGAGGAGCGTGTTGCAGTAAAAATGGGGCGCACTGTTGTGACGGGCGCAGCGCCCCAACAGAGAAGTGCCGCACGACTGGAAAAGGAGATCCACGTGTATGAAATGTTCCTGCAGAAATTCAGCAAAGGAAGACTCAAACTGCCAAGAATACTGGACGCACTGCAGTGACGGGGCAGTATGCCCCGGCGGCAAAAAGAGACAATAAACCCCCAAAGTCGGTGGCTACACGGCAGGCTGCTGAAAAACACTCTGCCCAGGAAAAAAATGGGCACGGTGCTCCAAAAGTTAGCAGCACTGAACCAATAAAAGCGGGTGTGGTGCTGCACCCCTCCCCCGGTCCAGCAGGTGTGAGTGAAGAAACTCCAGACACAAGGGAGGAAAGAATGGATGTGACTGTGGAAGGTGCAGAGAACAGTGGAACAAATGGTGGAGAGGTTAATGGTAAGGGGAGTGAAAGGAGCTGTGCAGCAAATGATGGGAGTTGTGGTGGAGTGTATGATGAGAGTTGTGGTGCCACAAATGATGGGAGTTGTGGTGGAGTGAATGAGGAGGCGGAGGAGGCAGGGAACCGGTGAGGAGCAAGCTGCCGCCATCTAACATCAGGCAGCAGGAGCAGCGCCATGGGAACAGGAGGCAGGGAGTAAAGACCCTGAACTCTGACCCGGGTACTTCACTTGCAGCTGAGGATCCTAAAGACAGCGAACTGAGCAAAGAAGTCAAGAGACTTGAAAGGGAGGAGCAGGCGGACGCCATGTCTTCCCAGGAACCTTTATCCGGTGACAGTCTGGATGAGGAAGAGGGGGAGTGGTCACAACAAAGGAAAAAGTGTAATAGAAAAACAACTAAGGGTAAGAGGGGTCCGGGTCTCGGGCCTCCTCACTGGAGTGCGGCCCCTCTGACTCTCTAACCCTGGTCCAGGTGCCATTGGAAGGTCCAGCCGCCCCCCCTCTGGTGGATCTCTCCAACCGGTTCCGGGCCCTCCAGGACTCCCCTCCAGAGGGGGAGGAAGGGGACCCGGGGCTGGAGGTTGCGGAAAAGGTTGTTGGGGCTCAGGAGGTTGCTGGGTCTTCTTCTCAGGGAGCAAATAAAAGGCCCTCTGAGGGGGGACTACCTCAGGACCACCAGACAAGGGCCAGAGTGAGTGTAAGGAGAGAATGGATGAGTCTGTCTGTCTGAAACGCACTAAAAGCTCATCATTGTCGGAGGAAGAAGGTGAACCTGTTGGGTGTGGGAAGAAAAAGGCTATCTAATTAAATCAATCATGATGGCAGCACCTACCCCGTTGACGCTGGCAACCATTAATGTTGCCAGCATAAAGTCAGAAGCGGCAAGGTACACGGCCTTTCATTTTCTCGGCCAACTTGATGCCGACATTTTGTTTTTGCAGGAGACCAGGTTGACTGACCTATCAAGCGTGCATAAAGCAAGGCGGGAGTGGAGGCATGGGCCCTCCTACTGGTCTCTTGCGGCCGAGCCGTCTAGCGGGGTGGCGGTCCTTTTTAAGACCGCAGCGGTTGAATGCAGACGATTAATCGAATTAGAAATGGGGAGATGCTTGATCCTAGATGTCTCCATGAGGGGACAGGAGCTTCGGCTCATCAACATCTACGGTCCCCAATCCAAATGGGACCGCAAATGTCTCTTCATGAAGATCAAACCTTTCTTATTTTCGAGAGGCAGGTGGTCTTTGGAGGGGATTTCAACAACGTCACGAGACCCTGTGATAGAGGAGGTTCCGGAGACCGGCTGGCTTACGATTGCGTCGCGTTAAACAGGATAGTAAGTGAGGCACGCCTGGTGGATGTCCACATCCGGCACAACACAGGCCACACGGGTTTCACCTTTTTTAGAGGTAGTCAGTGCAGGTCTAGGATAGACAGGTTTTATTTAAAGGAGGAGGCCGTCTCCTCGCCGATGTCGGTTGTGGAGGTGGAGTTCTCCGATCACTGTTTGATTATGTTTTCTCTGAACGTTACAGAGACTCCTAGGATGGGAAGAGGTTATTGGAAGCTGAATTCGTCACTCCTTGAGGAAGAAGCTGTAATTCCTTTGAGGAATTTCTTCAGAGCCAGGTACCCCTGCTGGGCCTAAGTAACACTAAGTCAGAGTGGTGGGAGATGTTCAAACATCGGGTGTCGAGATTCTTCCGGCAACTCTCGAACCTCAGAAGCCTGAACAGGGATCGCCTGTATCAGAGCCTCAGGAGGAAACTCGAGCATCTTGTCTCGACTGGAGGTAGCCGTGAGGAGATCTCCGGTGTGAAGTCCTTGCTGAAGAGGTGTCAGTACGATAGGCACACATCTTTGGTTTTTGGGAGGGACTACGGGAAGTACCATTCGCCCGACCCTTACAGAAGCTACAAGATGTCAGTGAATAGTAAGATAGTAACTGGGCTGATAGACAGTACGGGATCCCTGAGAAGGTCCTGGTCAGGGATCTTGGAGGTCGTCAGTTCATACTACTCGCACCTCTTGGGAAGGAGGGAACTGGATCGTGACAGGATGTCGGCTTTCCTGGCTGAAGCTGTTCCTGAGCCAGGCGCTGACCTCTTTCTGGACGTTTTGGCAGAAGCGATCAAAGAAGAGGAAGTGAGACTGGCAATCGATGGGCTCAGGCCCAAAAAATCGCCAGGTCCGGATGGCTTAACATCTGAGTTCTTTAAGACCTTTAGGGACTCCTTGGTCCCCCTCTTGACTCAGGTGTTTAATGAGTGTCTTTCCTCGGGCACTCTGCCGAGATCATTAAGGAGGTCAGCTTTGATCATTTTGTCAAAGGGTAAGGATCCGTCACGCATTGAGAATTGGCGTCCCATAGCACTTCTCAATGTGGACAGGAAGGTTTTGGCTAAGATACTTTTCAACAGGCTGGTGAAGTTTGCACCGCGGCTCCTTTCGGAGGCTCAGCACTGTTGCGTTCCTGGCCGTAGCACTATCAGTGCTGTTCTAGGTGTCCGAGAGGCCGTGGAGCAAGGCAGGGCGGGCCTTTGGAAGGGGTTCTTGCTGACCCTGGATCAGGCAAAAGCCTTTGATCGGGTCGACCACGAGTACCTCTGGTCCACTCTTTTGAGGTATGGTGTGCCTGGGGGGTTTGTGGACTGGCTTAAGACCTTGTACGAAGGGGCTGAGACTTTCCCTCTGGTAAACGGGTGGATTGGACAACCTTTCGGGGTAGGATCTGGTGTCCACCAGGGCTGCCCTCTTAGCCCTTTGCTTTACGCGTTTACGATCGATCCCTTCCTCAGAAGGGTCGATTGTGGACCGTTGGCGGGGGTGAGGATGGGCGGGGTGGCGCCGGAGGCTATCCTGAGGGTAGTGGCCTACGCGGACGATGTCACCGTCTTTGTTTCTTCACACGAGGAGGCGATGGTGGTGATTTCAGAAGTGGAGAGCTACTCGGAGGCTTCCGGGTCCAAGGTCAACCAGGACAAGTGTGAGAGTCTCTGGCTGGGAGGCGGGGATCCCGGGTTTGATCTTCTGGACACCCTCCCCGAACCCCAAGAACACGCCAAAGTCCTAGGCATCGAATTTGGCCAGGGTGATTACCCCACGAAAAACTGGGAAGGCAGAATCAAAGGTGTCGCCCAAAGAGTGGACAAATGGAAGGGTTGGTCTTTGACCCTGAGGGAAAGGGTTGGCCTGTGCAAAGCTTTCCTGCTCCCCTTGCTAATCTACCTGGGCAGCGTCTGTGTCTTGCCAGAGCCTGTCAAGATCCCGTCTGGGTTGGAGCCGATGTTACTGCAAACACTAGGGGAAGCAGAGGCAGGTAGCGTAGTCAGGTGGCAGCCGGAGGTCGGTACACAGGAAAGCAGTGTTTGTAGCAATGGATCAGCCGGATAACGTAGTCAGGTGGCAGCCGGAGGTCGGTACACAGGAAAGGCAGTTCGGTAACAGAGGAGCAGGCAGATAACGTAGTCAGGTGGCAGCCGGAGGTCGGTACACAGGAAAGGCAGTTCGGTAACAGAGGAGCAGGCAGATAACGTAGTCAGGTGGCAGCCGGAGGTCGGTACACAGGAGAGCAGTGTTTGTAGCAATGGATCAGGCGGATAACGTAGTCAGAAGGCAGGCCGAGGTCGGTTCACAGGAGAGCAGTGTTTGTAGCAATGGATCAGCAGGAAACGCTTGACTAAAGGCTTGGAGCTCAATAATCTCGCAATGACACACCCACAGGGCCAGGTTTATATAGGGTGTGTAATTGGCAATCAGAGGCCCAATCAAGAGAGCACTAGGTGTAGCCAATCAGGAAGAACAGTCAATGGTATCTGGGTTCAGCAAGGAACTTTGCAGCCAGCAGAATAGCTCAGATGGTAGAGCTGCTGGCCAGTGGACAAGAGGTACTGGGTTCGACTCCTGACAGTACTCCCCTCCTTCCAGGATGGCCTCTGGACATCTCAGGAGCTGGCTTATCCGGGTACCTCTGATGAAAGGCTCTTGTTAGTCTAGGAGCATGGACGTTGTCCCTTGGTTCCCATGAATTTTCCTCTGGTCCGTAACCCTTCCACTGCACCAGATACTGCAGTTTACCTCTGAATTTTCGGGAGTCCAGAATCTTATCCACAATGTATTCTTCTTCACCACGGATCCTTTCTGGTGGAGGAGGTGGCTGAATTCTTCCTGGAAACGGGTTTTCACAGAAGGGTTTGAGCAAGGATATGTGAAACACTGGATGAATCTTTAGATTGTTGGGAAGTTTTAAACGAAAAGCAACCTGGTTAATTTTTGCAGAAATTTGAAATGGTCCAATGAATTTCTGACCCAATTTGGAGGATGGCACATGTGTCTTAAGGTTTTTAGTGGACAGCCAAACTTTGTCTCCAACCTGAAGAGCAGGGGTCACTCTCCGATGTTTATCTGCTGCTTCCTTATATACTTCCTGGGTGTAATGTATGTAGTACAGTTCATATAGCGTCTTGTGCTTGGGTGCGATGAAAATACATGAGACACAGGTTTGATATAGAAGGTCTTGTATTACTTCATACAAGTGGCAAAAATAGTCACACAGTTTGCAGATACAGAAGCAGGAGACACAGCAGGCCAGAGTAACTTAAGCTCAGCAATCACTCTCCACAACAGGTTCAGGATCTTCTTCTCTGTTACCGTAAGTCCATGCAAACGTGGATCTTTCAAAGAGCAGGGTTCCAGAGTCCACAAGTGTTCCAGAGTTCCTCAGTAGGAATAGCTGGAGTACAAAGTCCAAGGCTTCCAGGAGTCAGGTCACAGGTTCACTGCAGGCTAGATTCTGAAGCACTGATTGCTCAGCTGTGGCTGCTTAAGAAGCAAGAGGGAGAGAATCAGGGCGGGAACATGAAAGCTGGAAACTCCATATTGACTGAGGGCAAGATAGCTGCAGCAAGACAGAAAGCAAAATGGCTGACGGAAAAACTGAGTTTCAAGAACATGTACAAAGAACCTTACATTACTCCCCCCTTAGGGACAACCTCCGGATGGCCTCAGACCAGGCTTGTCTGGGTACCTCTGATGAAACTGGCGGAGCAAACGAGGAGCATTAACGTTATTGACCGGTTCCCATGAGTTGTCCTCCACTGGGTAGCCCTGCCATTTAATCAAATATTGTAACTGATTTCTGTATAACCTGGAATCTAGAATTCTTTCCACCACAAATTCTTCCTGACCATCGACTAGCGCTGGGTCAGGGCAAGGAGAAGAACGTCCAGGAAACGTATTGGGTGTTGCAGCCTTTAGTAGGGATACATGAAAGACAGGGTGGATTCTCATAGTTCTAGGCAGTTGGAGACGACAAGCAACGGTACTTATAATTTTACTGATTTTATAGGGTCCAATGTACTTATGTCCCAACTTAGACGATGGAATCCTTAACTTAAGATTTCTGGTTGACAGCCAGACCAGGTCTCCTACCTTAAAAGCTGGTGCAGGTTTACGAAATTTATCTGCTGCTTTCTTGTACCTTTCCTGAGCCAATTCCAGATTCTCCTTTAGAAGATCCATATTCTTTTGTAAAGACGTGATTCTTTCAGCCACTGCTGGTAAAGGCGTTTCTATGGGAAATCGTGGAAGAATGTTAGGATGATAACCTAGATTGGAGTAAAAAGGAGACTGCTTAGTGGAGGCGCTCTGAGAGTTGTTATAAGAGAACTCAGCCAGTGGAAGTAGATCCACCCAATCATCCTGTAGGTGGCAGATAAAGCAGCGGAGATACTGCTCCAGAGTTTGATTGGTTCGTTCGGTCTGTCCATTAGTCTGGGGATGAAAAGCAGAAGAAAGGTTTACTTTAATGTCCAATGCTGCACAGAAATTTTGCCTAAACCTTGAAGTGAATTGCACCGCTCGATCCGAAATAACCTCATCCGGTACTCCATGTAAGCGAAACACATCTTTAATCATCAAGTCTGATGTCTGTTTTGCAGTGGGTAAGCCGACACAAGGGATAAAATGAGCTGCCTTTGTTAAACGATCAACCACCACTAGAATGGTGTTTTTCCCTTGAGAGGTTGGTAACTCCACAATGAAGTCCATAGAAATGGATCCCCACGGGCGGGACGGGGTGCGAAGAGGTTGTAACAGACCAGTTGGTGAGGAGCGAGGTGTTTTGCATCTTGCACAGACTTCACATGAAGTGACATAGTTTAAAACATCCTTCCTGCAAGTGGGCCACCAAAAGAAACGAGAAAGAAATTCCTGTGTCTTTAGAATTCCTCTATGCCCGGCTATCTTGGAATCGTGAATGAGTTGCAATACTCTCAATCTGACTGTTTCAGGAATATACAGCGTTGTCCCAGAATCCACACACCATTCTTAAAGACAAGACTTACGTCCCTTGGGGGTTGAGCCAACAAGGAATCCGCATGGTATGCTTCCTTGATGTCCTTAAGTAGGTCTTGATTATGAATCACTCCCAGGAATCTAGAGTCAGGAAGAATAGTCTTAGGAGGAGTAAGTGGACGTGTCTCTGCTGAATGAATCCTAGAGAGTGCATCAGCCTTTCCATTGCGCAATCCTGGTCTATAAGAAATGACAAAATTAAATTGGTTTAAGAAAAGATTCCAGCGAGCCTGGCGAGGAGTCAGGCACTTAGCCGACCTGATAAATTCAAGGTTACGATGGTCTGTCAGGACGACTATTTGCTGTGCAGCTCCCTGAAGAAGGTGTCTCCATTCTTTGAAGGCGGCAATAATGGCCAACAACTCTCTATTGCCCACATCGTAGTTCCTCTCAGCCGAAGACAACTGCTGGGAAAAGAAGGCACAGGGATGCAAGACATTCTTCTCACCTGTTCTCTGAGAGAGTATAGCTCCAACGGCACAGTCTGAAGCATCCACCTCTATTATGAAGGCAAGTTCGGGGTTGGGATGTACCAAGATAGGTGCGGTGGTAAATTTATCTTTTAGACGGGAAAATGCTTCCTGGGCTTGGGGAGTCCAGGAGAACCTAGACTCTTTCCGGGTAAGTTGGGTGATAGGTGACACTACCTCAGAGAAATTCCTAATGAAACGTCTATAGAAATTGGCAAACCCGATGAAGCGCTGCACCTCCTTCACATTTCTAGGACTTGGCCAATCCTTGATGGCTTGGGTCTTGCTTCCATCCATACTAATTCCTTGTGTAGACAGTACATACCCCAGAAATTGAATTTCGGTCCTATGGAATTCACACTTTTCAAGTTTGATGTAAAGATGGTTTTGTCTTAGACGTTCCAAGACCATTCTCACATGTCCATGATGTTCCTCTGTGGAGTTAGAAAAAATTAGAATATCATCCAAATAAATTACCACGAATGTATCTAGGAGATCCCTGAAGATGTCATTCACCAAGTGTTGGAAAGTGGCTGGGGCGGTACTCAGACCAAAAGGCATAACTAGATATTCAAAGTGTCCATAGCGTGACCTGAATGCAGTCTTCCATTCATCCCCAGGTCTAATACGGACCAAGTTATAGGCCCCACGGAGATCCAATTTAGAGAAAATTTTGGCATGCCGCACTCTCTCCAATAACTCAGGGATTAAAGGCAATGGATAACGGTTTCTAATAGTAACCTTATTGAGTTCCCTATAGTCTACGCAGGGTCTCAGAGATCCATCTTTCTTCTTCACAAAGAAGATGGGTGCACCTGCAGGAGATGAAGAGGGGCGTATGAAGCCCTTGGCTAGATTTTCGTCTATGTAATCCTTTAAAGCCTTTAGCTCAGGCCCCACCAGGGGGTAGATCTTACCAAAAGGTATCTCTGTTCCAGGCAATAATTCAATTGGACAATCATATGGACGTGAGGGGAAGCTGGTCAGCGTTCTTCTTGTCACATAAATCCACATAGTCCTGGTATACAGCTGGTAGTTCAGGGACTGACATGGTTCCTTTAGGAACAGAGCAAGCTGAAACTTCTGGACTCATCTGTTTCTCTGGAAAGTGTAATTCCTTGGTCTCCCAGTTAATGGTAGGGTTCTGAGCCTGCAGCCATGGTAGCCCTAGAATAATGGGAAAGTGGGGAGAAGAGATAAGCATAAAGGACAGTTTCTCTTGATGATCTTTACCCATAAGGACCCTCAAAGGCTCCGTTTCCTGATCCACTGGTCCAGAGGTCAGCAGGGAGCCATCCACAGTTTCCATCTGTACTGGAGTAGCCTTCTTCACTGAACGTATCCCCTGTTTCAGAGCAAAGGAGACATCCAAAAAATTCCCACTTGCCCCTGAGTCGATCATAGCAGAGCTAGACACCCAGACTGAGTCAACCCAGAGTTTGATGGAAAGGAAGCAATGAGAATTGTTTTTCCTACAACTCAGCTGGGACACCGCTGAGGAAACTTGAAAAATTGCAGCGTTTACACAGTCATCGTCCTCAGAAGTAACGGAGTTTAAAGGGTATGCCACACTAAACAACATCGCTAACGGGATCGCTAAAAAACGTCACTATTTAGCGATCCCGTTAGCGATGTTGTTGTTGTGGCAGCTGCCAGCGACGAGCTTCCTGCTGTGATCTCGCTCGTCGCTGGAATCGTTCCGGACCCTATTTTCGTCGCTGGCGCCCCGCTGGGTAAGTATATATCGCTAAGTGTGGGACCTTTTTTAGCGATTTAGCGGTACTTTTGTACCGCTAAAGTCGTTAAGGAGATCGCTAACCGCGATAGCGTTCTTAACGATATCGCTAAAATAGGTAGCTACTAGCGATATAGAAACAATCCCGCTAGCGATCTCATTAGTATGCGACGCTAATGAGATCGCTAGCGGGATTGTGTAGTGTGGCAGTACCTTAAGTCCGAGAAATCAATATCTGTTGCTGCAGATCTCTCTGGAGCCTGAGGCTCGGACCTGACAGATCTCCTCTCGCAACACTCACAGTGAATGAGTGCTGCAGTAGTCCTACGAGAACGGCTGGGGCAGTTTATAATGAAGTGCCCTGACTTACCACAATAGAAACATAGATTCTCCTTAAAACGATGTTCCTTGCGTGCATCACTAACCCGTCTTTGTAAAGAGTCTACCTGCATGGGTTCAGGTTCAGGTTCCCGTGTGATCCTACTCAAAGGTTCCTTAGCTGGGGAGGAAGGTAGGAAAAGGTTAGTGCGATTGCTTTCGAACCATCTCTCTTGCCTGCGTTCAGTCAGGCGAGCATCAATACGGATGCAGTAGTTAATAAAATCACCTAACGCAGTGGGAGGGTCGGCACGAGCAAGTTCATCCTTAATTAGTGGAGACAACCCCTTTCGAAAAATAGATTTTTTGGCGGAACTGTCCCAGGTGGTATCAAGAGCCCATCTCCTGAAATCCAAGGCATATTAGGCTACCGAGTGCTTACCTTGGCGCAAAGTTACCATGGCTGCTTCAGCTGTTGCACCTCTATTGGGGTCATCAAACACCTGCCCCATGGCTGAAATGAAAGCATCAAGATGATCCAAACATTCATCCTCAGTCTCAATCAGAGGGTTTGCCCACATCAAAGCCTTGTTGGTCAGTAACATAATTATAGTAAGCATTTTAGATCGTTCAGTGGGAAATTGTGAAGCATGTGCAGAAAAAAACAAATTGCATTGGTTAATAAATCCCCTGAATTTTTCACGTTCACCGCCAAAACGAAAAGGGGGCAACTTGGGAATCCCAGAACTTGGGGCTACGGCAGGAGCCTGGACTCGCTCCTCTAGAACCTCAATCCTGGCTCGCAAATCCTGGGCAGTCTGTCCAAACACTTGCAAATTGTGATTAGTGAGGTCCTGTAGGCTTGAAAAACGGGTCTTTATATTCTGCAAATCTGCAAGGATATTATCAGTCACTCTGCAAAGTTCCTTTATGCGGGCCTCCATTTTCCAGATCTTTTAAGACAGGAGTACTGGAAGAGAGGAGAAAAAAAAAAAACAATAGTGTTTACCTGTGGTAACACTGCAGAGAGAAAAAAAAAATTAAGGGAACTGCTCACCTGGAATGGTTGTGAGAAGTCACAACCACTATCATCACAGAAAGTTCAACCGGACATCTGATATCCACAGTTACAGCAGACACAAAAGAGGGAAGAGAAAAAAAAAACAATAGTGTTTACCTGTGGTAACACTGCAGAAAAAAAAACTTAAGGGAATTGCTCACCTGGAATGGTTGTGAGAAGTCACAACCACTGTCATCACAGAAAGTACAAGCGGACGTCTGATATCCACAGTTACAGCAGACACAGCCTTCCCAGACCCAGCAGACACTAACGTTTTGGCTTCAGAATCTTGTAATGTATGTAGTACAGTTCATATAGCGTCTTGTGCTTGGGTGCGATGAAAACACAGGAGTCACAGGTTTGATATAGAAGGTCTTGTATTACTTCATACAAGTGGCAAAAATAGTCACACAGTTTGCAGATACAGAAGCAGGAGACACAGCAGGCCAGAGTAACTTAAGCTCAGCAATAACTCTCCACAACAGGTTCAGGATCTCTTCTCTGTTACCGTAAGTCCATGCAAACGTGGATCTTTCAAAGAGCAGGGTTCCAGAGTCCACAAGTGTTCCAGAGTTCCTCAGTAGGAATAGCTGGAATACAAAGTCCAAGGCTTCCAGGAGTCAGGTCACAGGTTCACTGCAGGCTAGATTCTGAAGCACTGATTGCTCAGCTGTGGCTGCTTAAGAAGCAAGAGGGAGAGAATCAGGGCGGGAACATGAAAGCTGGAAACTCCATATTGACTGAGGGCAAGATAGCTGCAGCAAGACAGAAAGCAAAATGGCTGACGGAAAAACTGAGTTTCAAGAACATGTACAAAGAACCTTACACTGGGTCTTGAGTAATATCTCTGATAATTCCTTCTGGGATTCCTATAATTTTGCAAGCCTGTAATTTACAGCAGGAATGGGAGTGTTCACTGGCAGATTAGGAATAAATACTGGATGTACTCCATAATTAGCAAAAAATGGGGTTTGAGATGTAGCGCTATGTATGGAGTTGTTGTAGGCAAACTCTGCTGTTGGTAAATAGTCCACCCAGTCATCCTGAAGATAGGAAATGAAGCAACGGAGGTATTACTCCAAAGTCTGGTTCGTTCTCTCCGTCTGGCCATTGGACTGAGGATGGAAAGTGGTAGAAAGATTCACCGTGACTCCCAAGGCTGTACAGAAACTCTTCCAAAATTTTGACGTAAACTGAACGCCTCTGTCAGACACCACGCTGTCAGGAATTCCATGTAACCTGAATACCTCTTTGATCATCAGTTCTGCAGTTTTTTCAGCAGTAGGAATTCCTTCAGTTGGAATAAAGTGGGCCATTTTTGTGAGTCGGTCCACTATGACAAGATGACGGTCATCTGTTTGGAAGGGGGTAGTTCCACAATAAAATCCATGGAAATAGATCCCCAAGGCCTGGATGGAACTGGAAGTGGTTGCAAGAGTCCTAGAGGAGACGATCGTGGGGTCTTGTTTCGTGCGCATGTTAAACAGGTTGAAACATATTTCCTCACGTCCTTCCTACAATTAGGCCACCAAAAGAAACAAAGTAGTAAGTCTTGTGTTTTTGCAACTCTAGGATGCCCTGCCAGTTTAGAATCATGGACACTTTTGAGGACTTCAAGGCGAGAAGATTCAGGTACATATATTTTGTGTTTCTGCATCCAAAACCCCTCTTTGAATGAAAGATCGACGTCTTCCGAAGGATGGTTAAGGAAAGAGTCCTCTTGATATCCATCTTTAATTCTATTACATAGTCCTCTAGAGTGCAATATTCCCAAAAAATTTTTAGGGCCTAGAATTGTATCGTCATTACTAGACCTCTCCTGAGGTTCCGAACACATCCTGGACAGGGCGTCAGCCTTGCCATTTCTTGAACCAGGCCGGTAAGAAATTATAAAATTGAATCTTGAGAAAAATAAGGCCCATCGTGCTTGTCTTGCAGACAATCTTTTTGCTGTACGGAGGAATTCAAGATTCTTGTGGTCCGTGAGGACAGTCACAGGGTGATTGGCACCTTCCAGAAGATGTCTCCACTCGGAGAAGGCAACTTTAATGGCTAACAGTTCTTTATTACCGATGTCGTAGTTCTTTTCTGCAGATGACATGGTGTGGGAAAGAAACGCACATGGGTGAAGTTGCATCTTGTCCCCAACTCGCTGAGACAGAATGGCTCCTACTGCAGAGTCCGAGGCGTCCACTTCGACAGTAAATGGCAATTCAGGATTTGGGTGTACTAACAATGGAGCAGACGTAAAAAGAGTTTTCAACTTGTCAAAAGCCTCCTGTGCCTCCGGAGACCAGAAAAATGCTTTGGTCTTTTTTGTTAGTGTAGTAATTGGTAGTATGATCCGTGAAAAGTTCTTTATAAATTTTCGGTAAAAATTTGCAAATCCTATGAAACGCTGGACGTCTTTTAACCCCTTCATGACCCAGCCTATTTTGACCTTAAAGACCTTGCCATTTTTTGCAATTCTGACCAGTGTCCCTTTATGAGGTAATAACTCAGGAACGCTTCAACGGATCCTAGCGATTCTGAGATTGTTTTTTCGTGACATATTGGGCTTCATGTTAGTGGTAAATTTAGGTCGATAATTTTTGCGTTTATTTGTGAAAAAAATGGAAATTTGGCGAAAATTCTGAAAATTTGTAATTTTCAAATTTTTAATTTTTATTATGTTAAACCAGAGAGTTATGTGACACAAAATAGTTAATAAATAACATTTCCCACATGTCTACTTTACATCAGCACAATTTTGGGAACAACATTTTTTTTTGTTAGGAAGTTATAAGGGTTAAAAGTTGACCAGCGATTTCTCATTTTTACAGCAAAATTTACAAAACAATTTTTTTTAGGGACCACCTCACATTTGAAGTCACTTTGAGGGGTCTATATGGCAGAAAATACCCAAAAGTGACACCTTATAAAAACTGCACCCCTCAAGGTACTCAAAACTACATTCAAGAAGATTATTAACCCTTCAGGTGCTTCACAGGAACTAAAGCAACGTGGAAGGAAAAAATGGACATTTTAATTTTTCCAACAAAAATTTTCTTTTAGCATCAATTTTTTCATTTTTACATGGGCATCAGGATAAAATGGATCCTAAAATTTGTTGGGCAATTTCTCCTGAGTACACAGATACCTCATATGTGGTCATAAACCACTGTTTGGGCGCACGGCAGGGCTCAGAAGGGAAGGAGCGCCATTTGACTTTTTGAATGGAAAATATGCTGGAATATTTAGCGGTTGCCATGTCGCATTTGGAGAGTCCCTGTGTGCCTAAACATTGGAGCTCCCCCACAAGTGACCCCATTTTGGAAACTAGACCCCCTAAGGAACTTATCTAGATGCATAGTGAGCACTTTAAACCCCCAGGTGCTTCACAAATTGATCCGTAAAAAAAAAAAAGTACTTTTTTTTCACAAAAATTTTCTTTATCCTCGGTTTTTTCATTTTCACATGGGCAACAGTATAAATTGGATCCTAAAATTTGTTGGGCAATTTCTCCTGAGTACACAGATACCTCATATGGGGTCATAAACCACTGTTTGGGCGCACGGCAGGGCTCAGAAGGGAAGGAGCGCCATTTGACTTTTTGAATAGAAAATATGCTGGAATATTTAGCGCTTGCCATGTCGCATTTGGAGAGTCCCTGTGTGCCTAAACATTGGAGCTCCCCCACAAGTGACCCCATTTTGGAAACTAGACCCCCTAAGGAACTTATCTAGATGCATAGTGAGCACTTCGAACCCCCAGGTGCTTCACAAATTGATCCGTAAAAAAAAGAAAGTACTTTTTTTTCACAAAAATTTTCTTTTAGCCTCAGTTTTTTTTCATTTTCACATGGGCAACAGTATAAATTGGATCCTAAAATTTGTTGGGCAATTGCTTCTGAGTACACAGATACCTCATATGTGGTCATAAACCACTGTTTGGACGCACGGCAGGGCTCAGAAGGGAAGGAGCGCCATTTGACTTTTTGAATGGAAAATATGCTGGAATATTTAGCGGTTGCCATGTCGCATTTGGAGAGTTCCTGTGTGCCTAAACATTGGAGCTCCCCCACAAGTGACCCCATTTTGGAAACTAGACGCCCTAAGGAACTTATCTAGATGCATAGTGAGCACTTTGAACCCCAAGGTGCTTCACAGAAGTTTATAACGCAGAGCCGTGAAAATAAAAAATCATTTTTTTTTCTCAAAAAATGATTTTTTAGCCCACTATTTTTTATTTTCACAATGGTTACAGGAGAAATTGGACCCCAAAAGTTGTTGTCCAGTTTGTCCTGAATACGCTAGTACCCCATATGTGGGGAGGAACCACTGTTTGGGCACATGTCAGGGCTCGGAAGGGATGTAGTGACGCTTTGAAATGCCGACTTGATGGAATGGTCTGCGGGCATCTTGTTACGTTTGCAGAGCCCCTGATGTGCCTAAACAGTAGAAACTCCCCACAAGTGACCCCATTTTGGAAACTAGACCCTGCAAAGAACTTATCTAGATGTGTGGTGAGCACTTTGAACCCCAAGGGCTACACAGAAGTTTATAACGCCCGAGCATGAAAATAAAAAAATCATATTTTTTCCACAATCAGGATCTTTTAGTCCCCAATTTTTTTATTTTCCAAGAGTAACATGAGAAATTAGACCCCAAAAGTTGTTGTCCAATTTGTCCTGAGTATGCTGATATCCCATATGTGGGAGAAAAGTACTGTATGGGCACACGTCGGGGCTCGGATGGGAAGTAGTGACGTTTTGAAATGCCCACTTGATGGAATGGTCTTCGGGCGTCATGATACGTTTGCAGAGTCCCTGATGTGCCTAAACAGTAGAAACTCCCCACAAGTGACCCCATTTTGGAAACTAGATCCCCCAAGGAACTCCTATAGATGTGTGATAAGCACTTTGAATCTCCAAGTCCTTCACAGAAGTTTATAACGCAGAGCCGTGAAAATATAAAATCATTTTTTTTCCACAAAAATAATTTTTAGTCCCCAATTTTTTTTCCCAATGTTAACAGGAGAAATTAGAACCCCCAAAGTTGTTGTGCAATTTTTCCCGAGTACGCTGATACCTCATATGTTGGGATAAACCACTGTTTGGGCATACGTCGGGGCTTGGAATAAAGGGAGCACTGTTTGACTTTTTAAACGCAAAATTTGCAGGAATCAATGGTGGCGCCATGTCGCGTATGGAGACCCCCTGATGTGCCTAAATAGTGGAAACCCCTCAATTCTAACTCCAACCCTAACCCCAACACACCCCTAACGCCTACACACACCTAACCCTAATACAAACCCTAATCATAACCCTAACCCCAACACACCCCTAACCCTAACCCAAAATTCCAACCCTAACCGTAATTCTAACCTTAACCCTAATGCTAACCCTAGTTCTAACCCTAAGGCTGGGTTCATATTGCGTTTTACCAGCCCGTTCAACACGTAGCGTTGACCGGCTGGTAACGGTATAGCATAACGCGATCGCGTTATGCTATACCCGCTAGCGCAGATGAATCAGCAGATAATCAGCCGCGGATCCGCAGCAAAATGAGTCGCGGATCAGCAGCAAAATCCGCCGCGGATCAGCAGCAAAATCAGCCGCGGATCAGCAGCAAAGTCCGCCGCGGATCCGCAGCGAAACCCAGCCGCGGATCCGCAGCGAAATCCGCCGCGGATCAGCAGCGAAATCAGCCGCGGATCAGCAGCGATATCCGCCGCGGATCAGCAGCGAAATCCGCCGCGGATCCGCAGCGAAATCCCGCACGCGGATCAGCAGCGAAATCAGCCGCGGATCCGCAGCGAAATCCGCCGCGGATCAGCAGCGAAATCAGCCGCGGATCAGCAGCGATATCCGCCGCGGATCAGCAGCGAAATCCGCCGCGGATCCGCAGCGAAATCCGCCGCGGATCAGCCGCGAAATCCGCCGCGAAATCCGCCGCGGATCAGCAGCGATATTCGCCGCGGATCCGCAGCAAAATCAGCTGCAGATCAGCAGCAAAATCCACTAGGAAAAAAAAAAAAAATTCTTTATTTTATTATTTGTCCCTACCTATGACAGGGGGGGTTCATTTACTTTTTTTTTATTTTGATCACTGTGACAGTTTATCACAGTGATCAAAATAAATTTTTGTACAATGGAGGGCGCACTGCGCATGCGCCGGCCGGCGGGCGCACTGCGCATGCGCCTGCCATTTTCCAAGATGGCGGCGCCCATGAAGAATCCCGGGCAGCCGCCGGGACGGTTTCCAGGGACATCGGTGGACCGGGAGAGGTGAGTATGGGGACGTCGGAAGGTGAGGGGGGGTGATCGCAGGAGCAGGGGAGCAGACAGCGACGGCGGTGACCGATCGCTGCCATCTTTCGATGGCGGCGGCCGATCACCGCCGTGACATGGTGTGGGGGGGGTCTGATCGCAGTCTCCAGCCATGGCAGATGCTATTGCAGCATCGGCCATGGCTGGATTGTAATATTTCACCAGTTTCATTGGTGAAATATTACAAATCGCTCTGATTGGCTGTTTCACTTTTAACAGCCAATCAGAGCGATCGTGGCCACGTGGGGGTTAAGCCACCCCCACTGTGGTGATGCGCAAGGGGTCCTGTGCCTGCGGGTCGGATGACCTTTCAGTGATTTCGGTCCCCCGACCCGCAGGAACATGATTTATAGCATGACGCCTACGTAGGAACAGGCCAGTCCACTACAGCATTGATTTTGCCGGGATCCATGCTCAGACCTTCTGGGGAGATGATATATCCCAGAAATTGGATACTGGTTTGTTCAAACTCACATTTTTCAAGTTTAATGTAGAGATGGTTCTCCTGTAGTCGTTCCAAGACTAACTGGACGTGCCTGCGATGCTCTTCCAAGGTGTCTGAAAATATAAGAATGTCATCGAGATAAGCCACAACGAATTGGTCCAAGAAATCTCGAAATACATCATTAATAAAATGTTGAAAGGTGGCTGGGGCATTGCTAAGACCAAAGGGCATAACCAGAGATTCAAAATGTCCATATCTCGTTCTGAAGGCGGTCTTCCACTCATCTCCTGGGCGAATCCGTATGAGGTTGTAAGCCCCTCTAAGATCCAGCTTCGTAAAGATTTTCGCAGAACGGAGTCTCTCAAATAGTTCAGGAATCAAGGGTAGCGGGTAGCGATTCTTGACAGTGATATTATTCATCTCTCTGTAGTCAATACATGGCCGCAGAGTGGAGTCTTTCTTTTCAACAAAGAACAGGGGTGCCCCTGCTGGAGATGTGGAAGGTCGAATAAAGCCTTTCTCTAAATTTTCATCCAGGAACTTTCTTAATACCTTCAATTCAGGTTCGGAAAGATTGTAAATCCGTCCAAATGGAATGGTTGCTCCTGGCAGCAATTCAATGGGACAGTCGTAAGGACGGTGAGGAGGTAATTGATCTGCTTTCTTCTTACTGCAGACATCAGAGAACTGCTGATATTGAGGTGGTAGTTTCTCTTCCTTCTCATGCAAAATCTCAGAGATTTGGACTTGTTGGAGAACAGGGGGTTCCTTATGACAATTATTCTTACAGTAGTCAGATGGAAAGGTGATGGTCCTTGATGCCCAGTTGATAGAAGGGTTATGGACTGAAAACCAGGGGATCCCTAGAATAACCGGAAATTTCGGAGATGAAATAAGGTGGAAACTGACAGCTTCATGATGATCCGGTTCGATACAAATCTCCAGTTCGATTGTCTCATGCGTGACAGGTCCAGAAGACAAAGGTGATCCATCCACAGTTTCCATTTCAATTGGTGTGGATTTGGTCCTACTGGAAATATTATTATCACGTGTAAATTTTAAGTCCATAAAATTTCCTCCTGCTCCCGAATCCAACAGGGCAGAGCATTGTATTTTTTGGGTGCCCATTACAACCTGAATGGGGATTACAAAATGAGATGATGTATTATGTATTTTGTCTATTTCTGGCGTTACTGATGAGATAGTCTGCAAGATGGAATCCGACTGCTGAGAAAGGTCCATATTGCTGGCAGACCTGTTGTTGGTAAAGGCTATAGTCCTTTTGTTAGGACAGTTGATGGCATAGTGTCCAGTATCCCCACAATAGAGGCAGAGATGTTCTGCACGTCGCCTCTCCTTCTCCTGTGCAGAGAGTGGTCTTCGGATGACGTCGATCTGCATCGGTTCAGACACGCCTTGCGTCTTTTCTTGGTGGTCCGATGCTGAAAATGAGAAGCCAGGGCTATTCCCAAGTGCTCGCAGTCTCTCCTTTCTCCTTTCAGTAAGTCTCTGGTCAATCCGGATACATAGTTGAATAAAGTCCTCCAACTGGTCAGGGGTCTCAACCCTGGCAAGCTCGTCTTTCACTGGTTCTGATAACCCTCGTCGAAATTGACTTCTCTGGGCCGCTGGATTCCAGGTGGTGTCGGCCACCCAGCGACGGACTCGATGTATATTCTGCAACAGAGCGACGTCCTTGGCAATTATGTATTGGTTTCTGCTGTCGCACAGCGGTTTGGGTCATCAAAAACTTGATCATAGCTGCGGTGAAAGCTTCCAGTCATTAAGGAGGCATAGTCCTTTCTACATGGTGAAGCCAAGCAAGAGCTTCATCGTCAGGAGATTTATCAGAAAAAAACTTTTCCTCTCATGGTAAAGGGACCAGTGATCTGGAAGTATATGCGCATTGATTGACGAATCTCGGTACTGCTGGCGACCCACTGAACTTTGCAGGCAGCGGCAGCCGCGCGTTTGATTCGGACCTGATTGCGCACGTCAGAAGTTGTTTTGTAGCTCAATTACTTCCTGTTGTATCGCCGTGATCAGTTTGTAACTGGGCATATTTCTTGAGAGTCAGTACAAACTTTGAAGTCCGTACTTGCGCCTCAGGTGTTCACAGCGGACTCCTTTGGCGCGAGATTATTCTGTCAGATCCCGTCTGGGTTGGAGCCGATGTTACTGCAAACACTAGGGGAAGCAGAGGCAGGTAGCGTAGTCAGGTGGCAGCCGGAGGTCGGTACACAGGAAAGCAGTGTTTGTAGCAATGGATCAGCCGGATAACGTAGTCAGGTGGCAGCCGGAGGTCGGTACACAGGAAAGGCAGTTCGGTAACAGAGGAGCAGGCAGATAACGTAGTCAGGTGGCAGCCGGAGGTCGGTACACAGGAAAGGCAGTTCGGTAACAGAGGAGCAGGCAGATAACGTAGTCAGGTGGCAGCCGGAGGTCGGTACACAGGAGAGCAGTGTTTGTAGCAATGGATCAGGCGGATAACGTAGTCAGAAGGCAGGCCGAGGTCGGTTCACAGGAGAGCAGTGTTTGTAGCAATGGATCAGCAGGAAACGCTTGACTAAAGGCTTGGAGCTCAATAATCTCGCAATGACACACCCACAGGGCCAGGTTTATATAGGGTGTGTAATTGGCAATCAGAGGCCCAATCAAGAGAGCACTAGGTGTAGCCAATCAGGAAGAACAGTCAATGGTATCTGGGTTCAGCAAGGAACTTTGCAGCCAGCAGAATAGCTCAGATGGTAGAGCTGCTGGCCAGTGGACAAGAGGTACTGGGTTCGACTCCTGACAGAGCCTCTCTGGACTCGGGTCTACAGTTTGTTCTTCCAGATGTTATGGGGGAATAGACTGAACCTAGTCAAGCGAGAGGTCACTTACCGCACGAGGAGACTAGGGGGGTTGAATATGGTGAACCCCGTGGTGTTCCTAGTGAACACCTTTTTGAAGGTCAACGTAGCAAACCTCTGGAAAGAGAGGGCTCCTCTGTGGGTATTCTCCTGCAAGGAATGGTTTCAGCCTTTCTTCCAGGAATGGGAGACAGGGGGAAGATTGAAGGATCTTCGCACGCCGCACGGACATCTCCCGGCTTATGTTACCTCGGTTCTGAAATGATGCGCCGGTGGGGTCTGGGAATGTGGGAGGTGAGGTCCCTCCCGAGGAAACTCCTCGATATGCGGGTCTTGCTTTCGCATTTTCAGAGACCATTGGTCCTCAAGGACTGCCTAAGTCGGGATCTAGAGGTTGGGTTGAGTTCGTTAAATTCTAACAGGATCCCCAAGAAGTACTGGGACTTGACTTGGTGCTGCTTCCAAGGTAAGTTGTATGTGAGGGACAATCTGAAGTACAGGAGCTCCAAGGACAGGAATTGCCCCTGTGAGGCTTGTGCTACCATGCTGGAAAGCATGGAGCACTTCCTGCTTCATTGTCCCTTTAATAAGAGGTGTACAACAGGGTGGGAGCTTCCATTGGTTGGCCGCGGCTGGCTACTCTGTCCTATGCCGAGTGGGCCTATGGAGCGTTCGGAGACCTCGGGAGAAGGGACCGAACCACTTTATTCATAGTCAGCGCAGTGGTCAGGTACTTCACGTGGAACGCACGAGTTTTAGTTTCGACGCAGAGTAAAATCCTCCGTGTAGATGAAGTTTATAGCAGCATCCTAGGTGCCCTGGTGAAGGTACGTTCTCTGGAGCGTGAAAGACTGGGTGCCCGGAGGGCGGCCCATCTCTGGAGGGGTTTCTCCTTCGGGGTGCCTTAGTCCAGTAGCGCTCCTATATCCTGGTGGTGGGCTGATGACTTTGCACCCTAGATTTTTGTTTTGAACCTGTCTCCTGAATAGGAGGTTTGCAGTCATCGACCTTGAGCCTTGGGTGGTGAGTTGTGTTCTGTAATGTTGGTTTATGTATATATTGTGTATAATAGGGGGTCTTAGTTAGTTTGGGTGGGGGATTGGGGGTTCAACAGCTGTGATAAGAGACTGATCTGGCCTGGCCCAGGTCCCGCCTGGGGAAAAACTTTGGGGCCTGATCCTAGCTCGGAGAATTCCTGAACTTTGTGACCAGAGCTGGATCAGGGGTGGTGGGATAGTTAGTGTAGGTGTGTGTTTATATATAGTGGTAAAAAAAAAAAAAAACTCAAAAAAAGGAAAAAAAAAACCTCAAAAAAAGAAAAAAATAAAATTTTGTATATTGTGTTGTATTTTGTCTTGTGTGATTGTGGTGGTATAAAGGGGAGGATGTAGGGTAAGGCAGTGGGACCAGTGGGTAGTTGTTGTTTTGGTGTCATGTATAGTATTAGGTTTATTGTTGTTTATATTGTATATATTGTATATAACATTGTATATAGGACGGTGTGGATGTAGTTGGGGTTGTATATAGTAGTATGAATGAAGCTGGCCGGGGGTTTTAAATGATTCTATATTTATTTATGATTTTAGGGGGGTACTTGTGTAATTCTGGTTATTTTGTTTTCCTTTTTAGTTTTATTTCTTGTTTAGTTAATTTTATTTGGTTTCACATTTTGTAGGTCAAGAATTTTCCGAAATATTGTTTCCATTTCTGGTTTATGTCTTTGTGTTTTGTTCTGATTGGAGTTTTGTTCTTGTGGTTTGTTCTGTTGTGTTTTATTTTGTTATGTCATGTGAAGTATTTCATAATAATAAAAAAGACCTACAATCTATTACTCCCTGTATCAGCCATTACTGGGACTGTGGGACAGGGCCTACATCTATTACTCCTGTTATCAGCATACTGGGAGGAGACTGTAGGACAGGTGCCCACAATCAGTCACACCCTGCTGGGAGCAGCACCTGTTTCCTGAGCTCCAGGTCTTCCAGGAGGAGGCCCAGAGTCTGCCTCTCTTCTCCCCAGGGAGAGGCAGGCTTCCCTGGGAGGCCGGCATGGCTTCCCAGGCTTCTGTTCCCCGGTCTGTGCCGGCGGGGAACAGGGAGCAGCAGCAGCAACCGTCCCAGGAGGGAGTGAGGAGATCCGAACGGGTGAGGAAGACTAATCCCACCTACTCCAACCCTGAGACGGCTCATCGTCCGCCCAGAGAGGGAGACAGGGGCACTCCAGGCCCCAGGAAGACGAGCCCAGGAAGATCCTGGGGGGAGATGACCTCAGGCGAGTCCACGAAATCCTTCTCCTCCCGCGTGGTCGCCATGTTACGTGAGTACGAGGACGCCGGTAAAGCACTAACCCGGCTGAAGGAGGATCTGCGGGAGGCACGGATCCTAAACACCCATGCCTCCAACAAGGAGAGACCCGTGACCTCCCAGAGGTTTAAAAACCATCAGAGATGAGGTGGTCCGGTTAGTGCTCCTCCGGAGGGGATCGAGAAAAGCGCAGGTCCCTTCCTGGAGAGGTTTAACAACCAGCGGCGGTTCTCAGAAATGAAGGGGTTAAATACCTCAGGAGAGCCGCCAGCCGGCGTCCTAAGCGAGGAGGAGGAGGAGGACGAAGTCGTGGCTGGAGTCTCTAGTGCTGGAATGAGTCGGGAGCGAAGCCAACAGGGAAACGGCCTCCCGACTCGGCAAGGGACTCCGGCAACACAAGCCGGAGTGTCAGCGGAGGAAGAGGAGGAATGCGGTTTACTGAGGGAGATCAGAACTCTGGAGTCTCCTGTGGACCTGACCAGGTTCTCATTCGGTGAAGAGGAGCCAGCAGAAGAAACAAAGAAAAAGCGGAAGAAGGCCAAGGAGACTGCACGGGAGGTGGTGAGTTACCAATATGTACCGATGTCTGATGTTACACCTACCACCTCCTGTGTAAACCCCACCAAATCTAAAGGCACGGGCTCTGCAGTGGGTCCGGGGCATAGACAAGGTGGGGAGAGGAGGAGGACGTCCGGCGATGCTGCCGTCTGTGCGGGGAACAGTGCAGGGGGCGAGGCTGTGGAGGTACTCACGGCGCCGGACATAAGGGACCCTGAGGAGTTTCCCTCCCTGCCCTCTGTGGCTAAGCCGGTTATCACCGGGGCCGAGGAGGGTGGGGGGGATGTCCACACCGTTGCGAAAGGGGGACGGTGTGGGCGGGCGGGCGAGGAGCGTGTTACGGCAAAAGGGGGGCGCACTGTTGTGACAGGGGCGCAGTGCGCCCCAACAGAGGAGAAGAGGCACGCGGCAGGGGATGCACGTGTAAGAAATGTTCCTGGGGAAAATCAACAACGGAAGACCCAAACTGCCAAGAATACTGGGCGCACTGCGTGACAGGGGGGCAGTGTGCCCCGACGGCAAAAAAAGACAATAAGGCCCCAAAGTCTGGGGCTTCAAGGCAGGCTGCTGACAATAAGGGGCACAGTGGTCCAAAAGTCAGCAGCACTGTTCCAATTAAAGCTGCTGTGGTGCTGCACCCCTCCCCGGTCCAGCAGGTGTGAGTGCAGAGACTCCAGTTACAAGGGAGGAAGGAATGGATGTGACTGTGGAAGGTGCAGAGAATGGTGGAACAAATGGTGGAGAGGTTAGTGGTAATGGTAAGGGGAGTGAAAGGAGCTGTGCAGCAAATGATGGGAGTTGTGGTGGAGTGAATGATGAGAGTTGTGGTGCCGTAAATGATGGGAGTTGTGGTGGAGTGAATGATGGGAGTATTGGTGGAGTGAACGAGGAGAGCAGCACTAGTGTTGGTGGAGGGGAAGTAGGTAGTGGTCCCGCTGCCCCCCCAGCAGTGGCAGGGGCTTCAGCCCCAAGCTATTCAGGAGCTGTCACTGCTGGGGGTAGTAGTGCGCCCTTGTCTGGTGGCGCTGGGAATGGTGACTTGCAACAGCTCTTCCTGGACGCCCTGAAGAAAGGGGAGAGCTCCATCACTGTAGAGGGGAGGGAGGTTGATCTGTCTTTCTGGATAGAGAGACACGGTCTTTCCGCCTTCCGAGATAGAGGGGCAGAGACTGTCTGGTCTCTGCCGACACCGGGGCAGAGGAGTAACCGTAGGAACGTGGCCCGTCTCCACTGGGTAAGCAAGGATGCCTGTCCCGATCGGTCGAAGGTGGCTGAGCTCCTGCTGGGGATGGGCTTCGCGGCATACGACATCTTCGCCTTGATCCACCCCTATGGGACCTCCTACTTCGATGTCAGCTTCGTGAGACCAGAGGGCCTTGAGCTTTTCTGGTCTCGCCATGAGCTGACTCGGGGTTGCCCCGAATGGCAGGGTTTATGTCCTGTCGCGATATCCCGCCAGAACTCAGTCAGGAAGGTGACCGTTTTGACCAGTAACGAGTCACTTTCCTGTATGGACATCTCCACCTGGATTGGTCGATATGGCGACATCATCGGCATTCCAGAGAAGACCCGCGACGACCATGGTATCTGGTCAGGGACCTGGACCTTCATGGTGAAATTGAAGGTTTCAGGAAACACTGTTACCCATATCCCTTCCTCAACATTTTTGGGGAGGGACAGGATCTTGATTTTCTACCAGGGGCAGCCTAAGGTCTGTCACAGGTGCGGCAGTCCCACACACTTTAGTGCGCAGTGTACCATCCAGAAATGCGCACTATGTGGGGACCTCGGCCATCTCGCTGCTACCTGTGGCAGGATTAGGTGTAACTTGTGTGGTGACCTCGGTCACCCTTTCAGTCGCTGTCCGCGTTCCTTCGCCAATGCGGTCCTGAAAGCGCAAGTGCGGGACAGGCGAAAGCTGGGACTAATCTTGCCGGTGAAGGGACCAGTAGAGGCGGAGGAGCCAGGGAAACGGTGAGGAGCAAGCTGCCGCCATCCAACATCAGGCGGCAGGAGCAGCGCCATGGGAACAGGTGGCAGGGAGTAAAGACCCTGAACTCTGACCCGGGTACTTCACTTGCAGCTGAGGATCCTAAAGACAGCGAACTGAGAAAGAAGTCAAGAGACTTGAAAGGGAGAGCAGGCGGACGCCATGTCTTCCCAGGAACCTTATCCGGTGACAGTCTGGATGGGGAAAGAGGGGGATGGTCACAACAAAGGAAAAAGGGTAATAGAAAAACAACTAAGGGTAAGAGGGGTCCGGGTCTCGGGCCTCCTCCCTGGAGTGCGCCCCTCTGACTCTCTAACCCTGGATCCAGGTGCCATTGGAAGGTTCAGCCGCCCCCCCTCTGGTGGATCTCTCCAACCGGTTCCGGGCCCTCCAGGACTCCCCTCCAGAGGGGAAGGACGGGAACCCGGGACCGGAGGTTGCGGACAACGTTGTTGGGGCTCGGGAGGTTGCTGGGTCTTCTTCTCAGGGAGCAAATAAAAGGCCCTCTGAGGGGGGGACTACCTCAGGACCACCAGACAAGGGCCAGAGTGAGTGTAAGGAGAGAATGGATGAGTCTGTCTGTCTAAAACGCACAAAAAGCTCATCATTGTCAGAGGAAGAAGGTGAACCTGTTGTGTGTGGGAAGAAAAAAGCTATCTAATTCAATCAATCATGATGGCGGCACCCACCCCGTTGACGCTGGCAACCATTAATGTTGCCAGCATAAAGTCAGAAGTGGCAAGGTACACGGCCTTTCATTTTCTCGGCCAACTTGATGCCGACATTTTGTTTTTGCAGGAGACCAGGTTGACTGACCTATCAAGCGTGCATAAAGCAAGGCGGGAGTGGAGGCATGGGCCCTCCTACTGGTCTCTTGCGGCCGAGCCGTCTAGCGGGGTGGCGGTCCTTTTTAAGACCGCAGCGGTTGAATGCAGACGATTAATCGAATTAGAAATGGGGAGATGCTTGATCCTAGATGTCTCCATGAGGGGACAGGAGCTTCGGCTCATCAACATCTACGGTCCCCAATCCAAATGGGACCGCAAATGTCTCTTCATGAAGATCAAACCTTTCTTATTTTCGAGTAGGCAGGTGGTCTTTGGAGGGATTTCAACAACGTCACGAGACCCTGTGATAGAGGAGGTTCCGGAGACCGGCTGGCTTACGATTGCGTCGCGTTAAACAGGATAGTAAGTGAGGCACCCCTGGTGGATGTCCACATCCGGCACAACACAGGCCACACGGGTTTCACCTTTTTTAGAGGTAGTCAGTGCAGGTCTAGGATAGACAGGTTTTATTTAAAGGAGGAGGCCGTCTCCTCGCCGATGTCGGTTGTGGAGGTGGAGTTCTCCGATCACTGTTTGATTATGTTTTCTCTGAACGTTACAGAGACTAATAGGATGGGAAGAGGTTATTGGAAGCTGAATTCGTCACTCCTTGAGGAAGAAGCTGTAAGACGGTCCTTTGAGGAATTTCTTCAGAGCCAGGTACCGCTGCTGGGCCTAAGTAACACTAAGTCAGAGTGGTGGGAGATGTTCAAACATTGGGTGTCGAGATTCATCCGGCAACTCTCGAACCTCAGAAGCCTGAACAGGGATCGCCTGTATCAGAGCCTGAGGAGGAAACTCGAGCATCTTGTCTCGACTGGAGGTAGCCGCGAGGAGATCTCCGGTGTGAAGTCCTTGCTGAAGAGGTGTCAGTACGATAGGCACACATCTTTGGTTTTTGAGAGGGACTACGGGAAGTACCATTCGCCCGACCCTTACAGAAGCTGCAAGATGTCAGTGAATAGTAAGATAGTGACTGGGCTGATAGACAGTATGGGATCCCTAAGAAGGTCCAGGTCAGGGATCTTGGAGGTCGTCAGTTCATACTACTCGCACCTCGTGGGAAGGAGGGAACTGGATCGTGACAGGATGTCGGCTTTCTGGCTGAAGCTGTTCCTGAGCCAGAGGCTGACCTCTCTCTGGACGTTTTGGCAGAAGCGATCAAAGAAGAGGAAGTGAGACTGGCAATCGATGGGCTCAGGCCCAAAAAATCGCCAGGTCCGGATGGCTTAACATCTGAGTTCTTTAAGACCTTTAGGGACTCCTTGGTCCCCCTCTTGACTCAGGTGTTTAATGAGTGTCTTTCCTCGGGCACTCTGCCGAGATCATTAAGGAGGTCAGCTTTGATCATTTTGTCAAAGGGTAAGGATCCGCCACGCATTGAGAATTGGCATCCCATAGCACTTCTCAATGTGGACAGGAAGGTTTTGGCTAAGATACTTTTCAACAGGCTGGTGAAGTTTGCACCGCGGCTCCTTTCGGAGGCTCAGCACTGTTGCGTTCCTGGCCGTAGCACTATCAGTGCTGTTCTAGGTGTCCGAGAGGCCGTGGAGCAAGCCAGGGCGGGCCTTTGGAAGGGGTTCTTGCTGACCCTGGATCAGGCAAAAGCCTTTGATCGGGTCGACCACGAGTACCTCTGGTCCACTCTTTTGAGGTATGGTCTGCCTGGGGGGTTTTTGGACTGGCTTAAGACCTTGTACGAAGGGGCTGAGACTTTCCCTCTGGTAAACGGGTGGATTGGACAACCTTTCGGGGTAGGATCTGGTGTCCACCAGGGCTGCCCTCTTAGCCCTTTGCTTTACGCTTTGCGATCGATCCCTTCCTCAGAAGGGTCGATTGTGGACCGTTGGCGGGGGTGAGGATGGGCGGGGTGGCGCCGGAGCCTATCCTGAGGGTAGTGGCCTACGCGGACGATGTCACCGTCTTTGTCTCTTTACAAGAGGAGGCGATGGTGGTGATGTCAGAAGTGGAGAGCTACTCGGAGGCTTCCGGGTTCAAGGTCAACCAGGACAAGTGTGAGAGTCTCTGGCTGGGAGGCGGGGATCCCGGATTTGATCTTCTGGACACCCTCCCCGAACCCCAAGAACATGCCAAAGTCCTAGGCATCGAATTTGGTCAGGGTGATTACCCACGAAAAACTGGGAAGGCAGAATCAAAGGTGTCGCCCAAAGAGTGGACCAATGGAAGGGTTGGTCTTTGACCCTGAGGGAAAGGGTTGGCCTGTGCAAAGCTTTCCTGCTCCCCTTGCTAATCTACCTGGGCAGCGTCTGTGTCTTGCCAGAGCCTCTCTGGACTCGGGTCTATAGTTTGTTCTTCCAGATGTTATGGGGGAATAGACAGGTCACTTACCGCACAAGGAGACTAGGGGGGTTGAATATGGTGAACCCCGTGGTGTTCCTAGTGAACACCTTTTTGAAGGTCAACGTAGCAAACCTCTGGAAAGAGAGGGCTCCTCCGTGGGTATTCTCCTGCAAGGGATGGTTTCAGCCTTTCTTCCAGGAATGGGAGACGGGGAATATTGAAGGATCTTCGCACGCCGCACGGACATCTCCCGGCTTATGTTAGCCCGGTTCTGAAAATGATGCGCCGGTGGGGTCTGGAAATGTGGGAGGTGAGGTCGCTCCCGAGGAAACTCCTCGATATGCGGGTCTTGCTTTCGCATTTTCAGAGACCATTGGTCCTCAAGGACTGCCCAAGTCGGGATCTAGAGGTTGGGTTGAGTTTGTTAAATTCTAACAGGATCCCCAAGAAGTACTGGGACTTGACTTGGCGTTGCTTCCAAGGTAAGTTGTATGTGAGGGACAATCTGAAGTACAGGAGCTCCGAGGACAGGAATTGCCCCCGTGAGGCTTGTGCTACCATGCTGGAAAGCATGGAGCACTTCCTGCTTCATTGTCCCTTTAATACAGAGGTGTACAACAGGGTGGGAGCTTCCATTGGTTGGCCGTGGCTGGCTACTCTGTCCTATGCCGAGTGGGCCTATGAAGCGTTCGGAGACCTCGGGAGAAGGGACCGAACCACTTTATTCCTAGTTAGCGCAGTGGTCAGGTACTTCACGTGGAACGCACGAGTTTTAGTTTCGACGCAGAGTAAAATCCTCCGTGTAGATGAAGTTTATAGCAGCATCCTAGGTGCCCTGGTGAAGGTACGTTCTCTGGAGTGTGAAAGACTGGGAGCCCGGAGGGTGGCCCATCTCTGGGGGGGTTTCTCCTTCGGGGTGCCTTAGTCCAGTAGCGCTCCTATATCCTGGTGGTGGGCTGATGACTTTGCACCCTAGATTTTTGTTTTGAATCTGTCTCCTGAATAGGAGGTTTGCAGTCATCGACCTTGAGCCTTGGGTGGTGAGTTGTGTTCTGTAATGTTGGTTTATGTATATATTGCATATAGTGTATTGTATATATTGTATATATTGTGTATAATAGGGGGTCTTAGTTAGGTTGGGTGGGGGGATTGGGGGTTCAACAGCGGTGATAAGAGACTGATCTGGCCTGGCCCAGGCCCCGCCTGGGGAAAAACTTTGGGGCCTGATCCTAGCTCGGAGAATTCCTGAACTTTGTGACCAGAGCAGGATCAGGGGTGGTGGGATAGTTAGCGTAGGTGTGTGTTTATATATAGTGTAAAAAAAAAAAAAAAAGGAAAAAAGAAAATAAAAATATATAAAAAAATATAAAAAAAAAAAAAAATTTGTATATTGTGTTGTATTTTGCTTTGTTGTTGTGTGAATGTGGTGGTATAAAGGGGAGGATGTAGGGTAAGGCAGTGGGACCAGTGGGTGTTTGTTATTTTGGTGTCATGTATAGTATTAGGTTTAGTGTTGTTTATATTGTATATATTGTATATAACATTGTATATAGGACGGTGTGGATGTAGTTGGGGTTGTATATAGTAGTATGAATGAAGCTGGCCGGGGGTTTTACATGATTCTATATTTATTATTTTAAGGGGTACTTGTGTAATTCTGGTTATTTTGTTTTCTTTGTTAGTTTAATTTCTTGTTTAGTTAATTTTATTTGTTTTATTTTTTTGTTTCATACTTTGTAGGTCAAGAATTTTCCTTAATATTGTTTCCATTTCTGGTTTATGTCTTTGTGTCTTGTTCTGATTGGAGTTTTGTTCTTGTGGTTTGTTCTGTTGTGTTTTATTTTGTTATGTCATGTGAAGTATTTTATAATAATAAAAAAGACCTACAATCTATAACTCCCTGTTATCAGCCATTACTGGGGAGGAGACTGTAGGACAGGAGACTACAATCTATAACTCCCTGTTATCAGCCATTACTGGGGAGGAGACTGTAGGACAGGAGACTACAATCTATTACCCTGTTATCAGCCATTACTGGGGAGGAGACTGTAGGACAGGAGACTACAATCTATTACTCCCTGTTATCAGCCATTACTGGGGGGGAGACTGTAAGAAAGGAGACTACAATCTATACTCCCTGTTATCAGCCATTACTGGGTGGAGACTATAGGACAGGAGACTACAATCTATTACTCCCTGTTATCAGCCATTTCTGGCCGGGTTGTGAGTAGTTCATCCTCTGGTTTGGGATGTGATGGCTTCGCACTGCTCTCTCTTTCTTCCTTTCTTCTGTGTGTTCCCTCCTGATATTTGGGGCAGAGCCGCCTCCTGTCATTGATGGCGTCATCTTTTGGTGTGTGGGGGGCCGCGCTCTGCCCCATCAGGGGTTCGCTTTGAGGCGCTGCAGTAATGTCTTACCCATCAGCTCATTAGGCAGCTGTCGTCTGGTTCTTGGTGTTGTGGTAGCCTCGCAGGGCGCCGCTTATCTGCAGGATGTCACGTGGAGAAGTCTCAGCATTTGTTTTATATTTCTGATTTCATGAGACGTTTGTGTTATTCTGAACTGCAGAAAATTTGGAGTCTTTACTCCATTCACATCCAAAGCTGCAGGGGCCGACGTCACTGATATAATGACGTGATCAGACATTATACCGCACTCTGTATGCCACAGCTCCAATCCATTGTCTGCTGACAACCAGCCGGCATACTGTGTGTGAGAGGTTGTCAGCGGGATCATCGTGGTCCGGGATCAGGACGTTCTCGAAAATAATTGTATTCAGGAGAAGCTGAAGGTTCACGGCTGGAATTAATACCATGGGGGAGATAGACTCCGTATAATGAAATCCTGGCCGATGGAGAGGAGCACAGATTGTCTGACACTCCAGGAACATCAGCGAGGAATCCTCGTAATCCGCTCACTCCTCTCCTGAAGTCCTCTGTGCTGCTGAGAACTCTCACAAAACAGCAGGGTGACAATTCTACACTGTGTTCCAAATTATTATGCAAATAATATTTTCTCTGATTTTCCCAATTACCTATATGAATTGCAGTCATTGTAATTTTCCAGTCACATAACTATTAGAGAACAATTGAAAGGTTTTTGTATAAACTGCCTATGATAACAGTATATTTTATAAAAAATAAAACACTCAAACTGCGCTCATAATGCATGTTCCACATTATTATGCACAGCAGAGTTTTCAACCTTTTCATTTTAATAAAGAACAAAAAAATTGTCATTTGTGAAATTATAAGCATTAGCAGGTTATTACAAACTGAAATCAAACAGTTTTCAACTCAAAACTTTATTCTAGGTGATGTTCCATTTGCACATAGGACCCCTTGTTGGAAAGGAGCTTCTGAACGCTCTCCTCCATTGAATTTGTCAGGTTTTGGATGGTTTCTGCTTCAATTGTTTTGCATGAGGACAGAATACCCTCCCAGAGCTGTTGCTTAGATGTGAACTGCCTCCCGCCATCATAGACACTCCTTCTGATGATGCTCCAGAGGTTCTCAATGGGGTTGAGGTCAGGGGAGCATGGGGGCCACACCATAAGTTTGTCCCCTTTTATGCCCATAGCAGCCAGAGATGCAGATGTGTTATGTGCAGCATGAGACGGTGCATTATCATGCATGAAAATGATCTTGCTGCGGAATGCACGGTTCTTCTTCTTGAACCATGGCAGGAAGTGCTGTTTGAGAAGCTCAACATACACTATGGAGTTCATCTTTACCCCTTCAGGGATCCTAAAGGGGCCGACAATTTCTCTCCCATGATTCCAGCCCAAAACATTACTCCACTTCCTCCTTGTTGGCGCCGTAGCCATGTTTGCATGGGGTGTCCATCAACCAGCCATCCTCCACTCCATCCATCTGGACCCTCGAGCGTTGCACCGCACTCATCGGTGAACAAAACAGTTTTGAAGTTAGTGTTCATGTATTGTTTGGCCACTGGAGCCTTTTCTGCTTGTGTGCAGTGGATAGAGGTCGACAGGATGGCTTACACACAGCTGCAAACCTCTGAAGGACCCTGCATCTTGTTGTTCGGGGGACGTTGGAGGCACCAACAGCTTCAAAAACTTGTCTGCTGCAGGGTCGCTTTAGGGGTTTATATGTTGGGGTGGATGGGAGGGTTGAGGGTGGTGGGGGGACATTTATGAGTATTATACCTATCAAATAAGCGTCAAATAAGCTTGATACCTTCAAACCTGTATGACTTACTTTTTGGCAATGCTCTTTAAATCAATATTTTGAGTTTTACGTCTGTCAAATAAGCTTGTTACTTCAAGACTTGTATGATTATCTTTTATTGTAATACTCTTTAAATCAATAAAACATGTTGGAAAAAAAAAAACTTGTCTGCTGCTATAAGGCTTTTTTGCCGCTGCTCTTTTAACCTGACGTAATTGCCTGTAGGAAAGAATCCTCAATTCTCCCTTATCAGCACGCACACGTGTGTACTGTGAATCAGCTACATACTTCTTGATTGTGCGAAGATCACGATGAAGTGTCTTGGCAATGTTTATTGTAGTCATGCCTTGACCTAAACACTCCACAATTTGTTGCTTCTCAGCAGCCGACACATCCTTTTTCTTTCCCATTTTGGCAGAAAATGTAGGCTGCTTAATGTTAGAACTCTCCAGTTAGGTTTTTTCTATCTTGCTGGTCACATGTCCTTTGTGGCCTATTTAGTCCTGCTCCGCCCTTCTGGCTTTGCTGGACTTCGTTGTAATTTCTACTCTTAAGCTAGCCAGGTGCTTTGTTACCTTACTCAAATAGTTTTGCTTGGTCTTCAGACCGCTATGTTCTATGTTGTTTTGTTTTTCTTTTTACTGCTACAACTTCTGTTAGGAGGTGTCCATCTTTTATCCCAGTCCCTAGTGCTTGTGTGTCGACCCGCCACCACAATTGTGGGTTACCAGGGCAATGGGGTACTCAGAGCCGAGCCCGTAGAAGTCTATGGGGATTTTGTCACAGGTAGCTGTGGCTCGGTCTGTGGCCCGGGCGGTCTGGCGTATGTTGGGGATATATTTACAGGGGATAGGTTTATATACAGTTCGTGACGCCACCTGTAGTATTCTGGTAATATGTACCAGCGCTGCTGTAGATCTCTGAGGGGATGGTGATGCAGCTAGATGTCGGGTCCCCTACAGGTGGGACTCTTCCCTCAGGTCGGTAGTTAGGTAGGGATTGTGCAGGCATGCAATAATAACTCAGTCTCACACCGTCAGCGTCTTTCCATACCTTTACTTGCAAGATGATAAGGCAGGTCCCAGGGAGGCTGATGGGGTTGATGGAGGATGAGCTTTGAGGCAACAGCTAAGCAAGTTAGGGGCCTCCTTTACTGTCCAATGAAGATGAGTACGACCAGCCTGAAGCGTAGTCCCCTCTATGATTCCAGCTTATCCAAAGCTGTGCTTCCCAGTCAGTTTAGTGTTAGGAGCCTTTCTATGAGGGAGCTGAATTCTTATTTTGTCCTGCAGAGACTCAAAGTCTTCACTTCCCCTGACCCCAGTTACGTACTGACTATAAGGGGGTGTTTGCCGCGACCTAGGGTCCGGTAAATCTCTGGTTTTCTCTTCACTATGCTTGTAGCTAATAGTGATCCTTCGGTCCCCAGTGACCGGTAGCAATGTGCAGGACTCTTCCAAGCCAAACGCACTTTTCCAATAATCTTCCTTCCACTTTGCCCTTCGATTTGCTTAACTCTTAATAGATAGTTCAGTCTTTCTTCCAGTGGGGCACAGCTCTGACTAGACTAAGGTGAATTAGACCACCTGTACCAGCCTCCACGTTCTGAACTGAAGACAGGCTCAAACTGGACACGTCTACTCTGTCCAAGGACAGGAAACTGACTGACTAGAAATCACTCCCTTCCACACCCCTGCTGGGTGTGTCAGAAGTGTACATGATGTCATGAAGAGACCTTAACTGTTACCTCTCCACTCATCCTCCTGGCATTGTGTACCAGGGCTACACATTCCCCCATGGTAAACGACAGCACTCCCGGGCTGTAAAATACAAAAGAGACATTTTTGTTTATGCATGAAAACATTAACAATAACATTAATTCGTCCCATCCGGGAGGTGAGGATATCTTGAACGTTGCAAACAATAACATTATATATAGAAATACAAATATTAAATAGCATTCAATAAATATACGGTATACTTGTGAAGGACCCGCACCAAACCTTCAACGTAGGTCCTGGGTGGGCTGCAGGACATCCGAATGCAGACCTCACTCAGTGCCACACCACACGGGTTTTTGGTTCAGAGGTAAGTCAAGGTTTCATGTGAAACCATTAAAAAGGCACAAAGTGCAACTATTTACAGGATACAGTTTTTGGGCTGGCTCAGTCCTCAGCCTCTGAGTCCATTGTTAAACGAAGACATAATAGGGAAAACACATTTATATATATAGACTTTTACAATGTTCACATAAATTCGTTATACTACTGCTGATATCTAATGGGTAATTTCCCTTTTGTGATTCTCTCTGATCTACGTGGTGTAGTTTCAGGTATATCAAGTTGCGATCTGTCTGCACTGCGTAACGGCAAACTATAGAACTGCCTTAATCTTTCTATGGATCTGGCAAGCGTACTGATGGCTGGGCGGTGTGAGTCAGCTTCACCAGGAGATCCCATAGTATGGGGCGCTGCTTCAGATGATCCATCTTGAGGTTCCACAGGTTGAGGTGTTGCTGGGATGGGTAACTCCTGAGCGGGCTCAACTGGCACCACAGGCACAACTGGAGGTAGAACTTCCTCTTGTGGCTGATAAAACTGCAACACTGGAATTATCACAGCATCTCCCAGTCTAGGCCAATCCGCAGGAAAATCTCCCAGATCTGTGTGTATGACCTCTTCTTTCTTTTCTTTTTGATTGAGGACAGGGTTCTTTTCACAACGCTTTAAGTGTTCTGGACACAACTTCAAATGATCTCTGGACACAGTGGTTGTTGTTCTTCCTCCGTCTTTACTGACGACACAAACTTTTCTGTTGTCATATTTAGAATCTTGTATGACGTAGGGTTCTTGCTCCCACTGGTTATCCAGTTTGTGCATCTTCCTTTTTCTTTTTAATACTACCTCTCCAGGCATCAAAGGCTTGGCAGGAGCATTTCTGTTGTAAACATCTTCCTGTTTCTCCCGTGCCTTATTGAGACTTTCCTCCACACAGATTTGTACTCTTCTGTATTGCTCTTGCCGATTGACGTCCCAGTTTTCCACGGCATCGTCTGCCTCCGGTTCTACCACTCCAAGTTCTAAATCCATTGGTAGTTTTCCGGGCCTTGCTCTCATAAGATAAGCTGGAGTGCAGTTAGTTGAGCTTACAGGTATATGATTATACAAATCAACCAAATCAGGCAGTAAGTCCGGCCATCGATTCCTGTCTTCCAACGGTATGGATCTCAACAAGTCAAGGACAATATGGTTCATCTTTTCACAAAGACCGTTGGTTTGAGGGTGGTATGGTGTCGTTCTTATTTTCTTGCACCCGTACATATGACAGAATTCCTTGAATAAATCGGCTTCAAAAGCAGGTCCCTGATCGGTCAATACTTGCTCGGGATACCCATGCGGTCTGCAGAAACTTGCTTGAAAGGTCTTCGCTGCCGTCACTGCGGTCTGGTCTTTCACTGGAACAACCACCAGAAATCTGGAGTAATGGTCCACCATGGTCAAGGCGTATGAGTACCCAGTTCTACTTGGCGACAATTTGACGTGGTCCAGGGCCACAATCTCCAGAGGACGAGTCGTCCGGATAGGTTGCAGGGGGGCCTTCTGACTACCGTAGTCCTTTCTTCTGAGACCACAGGGTCCACAGTTCCGACACCACCTCTCGATGGAGCTGCGCATCCCTACCCAGTAGAACCGGCATCTCAACAGGGTCTCCAGCTTTCTCCAGCCAAAGTGTCCTGCTTGATCGTGGTACGCTTCCAACACCATTGGGACGTCTGCCTTGGGGACCACGATTTGCCAGACCATTTCATGGGTTCTGGGGTTGACGTATCTTCTGCACAACTTCTCACGGTATAGGAACAACCTGCTTTTCTCGTTCCACAGGAGCTTGGCTGACATAGGTGCATCCTTTTCCAAGGAGGAACCTTCCTGTTTTAACAACTCCTTGATGCGGCTGACCACTGGATCACTGTCCTGAGTCTCTTTCCAACTATGATGGGGTAAAGGATTTAATGTTGCACCATTCTGCTTTCTGTGGACTCGATGCTCGTGGACTACCCCATTTCGATGGAACGCAGGTAGCTCAATTTCTTCCAGGTCGTCCGATTCTTCTTCCGTATCAGAGTCATGCGGCATTCGGGACAACGCATCAGCATTAGCATTCTTTCGACCTGCCCGGTACTTGATAGTAAACTGGTAATTGGACAACCGGGCCATCCATCGCTGCTCCATGGCACCCAGCTTGGCGGTTTCCAGGTGCGTTAACGGGTTGTTGTCTGTGTACGCCGTGAACTTATTGGAGGCCAGATAGTGCTTAAATCTTTCAGTAATGGCCCAGACCAGCGCCAGAAACTCTAGCTTGAAGCTGCTATAATTTTCCGGATTCCTTTCAGTTGGCCTGAGTTTTCTGCTAGCATAAGCGATGACTTTTTCTTGGCCATTCTGCTTCTGACTGAGAACTGCTCCCAGCCCTTCATTACTGGCGTTGGTGTACAACAGGAACGGTTGGCTGTAATCAGGATAGGTTAAGATCTCATCACCTGTCAGGATCTCTTTCATCTTTTGGAATGCTTCAGCCTGTTCTTTACCCCAATTAAAGGGAGGGTTTCTGCTCTTTAAGGATTGTCCTACCAGGAGGTCCTGTAAAGGAGCTGCCTTCTTCGTGTAATCTTTCACGAATCTCCTGTAGTAACCCGTTAGTCCCAGGAACTGTCGCACTTCCTTAAGGTTCTTCGGCTCCGGCCACTTCTGGATGGCAGTGACTTTCTCTGGGTCCGGCGCTACTCCTTCCGAACTGACGATGTGCCCCAAGTATTGTACCTTCTGCTTGAGTAGATGGCATTTTGAGGGTTTCAACTTCATCCCGTACCTGGACAGGGACTCGAATACTTCTGCCAGGTGCTTCAGATGGTCCTCATATGTCTTGGAATACACGATAACGTCGTCTAGGTATAGCAGCACGGTTTCAAAATTGAGATGTCCCAGACAGTTTTCCATCACTCTCTGAAATGTTCCTGGGGCACTGCTGAGCCCAAACGGCATTCTGTCGAACTCACAGAGCCCCATTGGGGTGGTGAAAGCCGTTTTCTCACGATCCTCCTCAGCCACAGCCACTTGCCAGTAACCACTAGTCAGATCAAGGGTAGAAAAGTAGTTAGCCGTTTTCAGAGCAGCTAATGATTCCTCTATACGTGGTAGCGGGTATGCATCCTTGTGTGTTATGCGGTTCACCTGCCTGTAATCCACACACATTCTCATACTACCATCTTTCTTTTTAACCAGCACTAGAGGGGCTGCCCAGGGACTACAACTATCCCTTATCACCCCAGCTTTCTTCATATCATTCAACATTTCTTTAGCCTTCTGATAATGAGCTGGAGGTATGGGCCTATACCGCTCTTTGATGGGAGGATGACTGCCTGTAGGGATATGATGTTGTACTCCCTTAATTGTCCCAAAATCAAGTGGATTTTTGCTAAACACTTGGGCGTACTCTTGCACCACCCGTAATACCCCTTGCTTCTGGTGAGCGGGAGTGGTGTCCGTCCCAATATGGAGTTGCTGACACCATTCCGCCACCTGGGTTGCTGGGTCATTGTCCTCCGCCATTTGACAGGAGTCTAAGGACTCAGCCGGGAGAATAGAATTATTATCAACAGCATGTAGTTTAGCAATGGTTGCATAACGGGGTAAATTTACCTCATCATCTCCCCAATTGAGAAGCCGTACCGGTACTCTTCCATTCACCACTTCTACTACTCCTCTAGCAGTCATAAGTGTAGGTCTATGTTCTGAATGGTGGGGTTCTACTACAGCTTGGTAATTCTGTCCTCTCAGACCTATGGCTGCCCTGCACCAAATGATCATTTCACTCATTGGGGGTATCACAATAGGATCCGAGTCAGTGACCCGTACATTACCAATTTCGCCGTCGGTAAGCTTCGCTTGCTGCTGACACACCAGGGCCCGGATCTCTCTTTGGATTACTCCTCTCTGCCTTGGTCGGGCAATCTCAGCGAGCTGTTGGAGCAAGAACACAACTTCTCCCAAACAATTACCGATAATGTTAGTACCCAAAATGATATTTAAACCGTTCTCCTCATTTACAGTCTTTACTACCAGAAGCCCTTGGTCTCTCAACTCCTCTCGGCCCACCTTTACATCTACACATTTTGTTCCGAGTACTTCTACAGGAAGACCATTAGAAGCATACACAGTAAAGTCAAGGCTCGGAGGTTTAAGACTGTCCATTGACCAGTACTTGGTATATAGAGCATCAGGTATTAGGGTCACCTGGGACCCAGTGTCTAACAATGCTGGGACAGCAATACCATCTAGAATAATAGACAGGTAGGGTCGCCCGCCCACATACCTGCGGTTCCAGTCTAGGGGGCCTGACGGGTATTCTCCTGGGTGTTGGCCCTTGGACCCAGGTTCTGCCCGTTTAAAGGACACTGTGTAGACAGATGACCTTTCCGGTTGCAGCGGTAACAGATGATCTCTCGACGAGAAGGGTGTTGATCAGAGGTTGCTCCTGGGGGTGGCGTTGTCCTCCTCCGGGGGGGCGACGTCTTCTTTCTTCTCCGGTGCATCCACGGGACGTCTTCTGGGCAGTCAGCTAACAAGATCTTCCCTTCCTCCTCTTTCCGCAGCTGTAGGGCACTCATCACAGCGGCCAGATTTTTAGTCAGCTGGCGCACCTCTGAGCGCAGACAGTCCAATTCACTAGGAGGTGTCACCTGCGCTTTGGCTTCAGCCACTAGCGGGGAAAAGGGGGTTACTGCCGGTTCCGGAGTGACTTCAGCCTGATGATGTTGGGTGGCCACCTCAGGTTTGCCCAGGGCCGCAGCCCTTTTATTGCCATGTCCTTTAGGGCATCAAAGGTAGCATCAGGATGATCTAAGGACCACCAATTCACAGTTCTGCGTTCCTCTGGGGATCTCAATCCCTGTATAAATTGTTCTTTCAACATTTTATTCTCGTCGATAGCATTTAAATTGTTAATTTGCTTGAGGGCTCTCAGGGCTCCCTGTAGTCGGCAAGCATAGTCCCGGATGCTGTCACCTGGCTGTTGTGAACAGTGATAGAAGGCCATCCGGAGATCCGTTTCTGTGCGGTCTTCAAATATGGCATGCAGCTTAAGGAAGATCGCAGGTACCGACTCCTGATCAACGGTATCCCAAGTCTCCACTTCCCTCTCAGCAGCGCCAGTTAGCTGCCCTATTAGCACAGCAGCTTTTTGTCTCTCAGGCATGGAGTACATTTCCAGGATGCTGCATAACTTCCGCTTGAAGCCTGCTAAAGTGCCTGGCCCACCGCTGTATTGGGGAAGCCATTTCGCCCCAGGCATATATGGGAGCGTTAGTGGCATGATCGGGACTACCGGACTGGGTGCAGGGCCTGCGCCCCCATCTGGCGCTACAATACCAGACGGTGCGGGATTGGGGACTCCGACCGGGGCCGCACTGTCAGCCGGTTGTTGTGACATCTTAGCGCCCCCTTGGTTAAACGGAGCCTACCGGTTTCAGACGCTGCTACTTCACAGGCACCGCAGTGGGAACAGGACCTTCGTCGCAGGCGCTCTGATGTCAGAGCGTTCACTTCCTGTTGCAGGACCTGCCGATGAGTCAGAGCCGGGGGCGTGTCCAAAACTTTGCGCGCTTTTTCAGGTACGCCCACCTTCTTCTCCAGCGCCTGAGGGCGCGAATATGGCGACAAAAATGGCGATTTTGGCGCCAAAAGTGCAAACAGTCCTTTTTCACAAAAACACTCCACAGGCACACAGGGCTCGCAATGCTGCAAGTTTCGTATCCTGTTCGTGACGCCAAGTTTTTGTGTCGACCCGCCACCACAATTGTGGGTTACCAGGGCAAT
This sequence comes from Oophaga sylvatica, assembly GCA_033576555.1. Taxonomy (NCBI): domain Eukaryota; kingdom Metazoa; phylum Chordata; class Amphibia; order Anura; family Dendrobatidae; genus Oophaga; species Oophaga sylvatica. The sequence continues at coordinate 191,272 of JARQOD010000080.1, forward strand.
GGGGTACTCAGAGCCGAGCCCGTAGAAGTCTATGGGGATTTTGTCACAGGTAGCTGTGGCTCGGTCTGTGGCCCGGGCGGTCTGGCGTATGTTGGGGATATATTTACAGGGGATAGGTTTATATACAGTTCGTGACGCCACCTGTAGTATTCTGGTAATATGTACCAGCGCTGCTGTAGATCTCTGAGGGGATGGTGATGCAGCTAGATGTCGGGTCCCCTACAGGTGGGACTCTTCCCTCAGGTCGGTAGTTAGGTAGGGATTGTGCAGGCATGCAATAATAACTCAGTCTCACACCGTCAGCGTCTTTCCATACCTTTACTTGCAAGATGATAAGGCAGGTCCCAGGGAGGCTGATGGGGTTGATGGAGGATGAGCTTTGAGGCAACAGCTAAGCAAGTTAGGGGCCTCCTTTACTGTCCAATGAAGATGAGTACGACCAGCCTGAAGCGTAGTCCCCTCTATGATTCCAGCTTATCCAAAGCTGTGCTTCCCAGTCAGTTTAGTGTTAGGAGCCTTTCTATGAGGGAGCTGAATTCTTATTTTGTCCTGCAGAGACTCAAAGTCTTCACTTCCCCTGACCCCAGTTACGTACTGACTATAAGGGGGTGTTTGCCGCGACCTAGGGTCCGGTAAATCTCTGGTTTTCTCTTCACTATGCTTGTAGCTAATAGTGATCCTTCGGTCCCCAGTGACCGGTAGCAATGTGCAGGACTCTTCCAAGCCAAACGCACTTTTCCAATAATCTTCCTTCCACTTTGCCCTTCGATTTGCTTAACTCTTAATAGATAGTTCAGTCTTTCTTCCAGTGGGGCACAGCTCTGACTAGACTAAGGTGAATTAGACCACCTGTACCAGCCTCCACGTTCTGAACTGAAGACAGGCTCAAACTGGACACGTCTACTCTGTCCAAGGACAGGAAACTGACTGACTAGAAATCACTCCCTTCCACACCCCTGCTGGGTGTGTCAGAAGTGTACATGATGTCATGAAGAGACCTTAACTGTTACCTCTCCACTCATCCTCCTGGCATTGTGTACCAGGGCTACACACTTGTAGGGATCCCTTCCTCGCATCTATAGGTCTTCGTTCAGACTAGCTGAGGACTTTAGCGGGTCTGATCGCAGGATCAGGTTCCCCTTTACATTGTAGGGATTGAGCTTAGTTCTATTGTTGGGACAGATCTCCCTTCTTTCCTTAGTGCTTGTAGCAGAACATAACAGTAAGTCCAGCCCAAAAATATCTCTAAGGAAAGATTACCAGTTTCCATTATGGTGTCGCTTCAGGAATTGGCTCAACGCCTGCAGGGACTCTCTCTGGAGGTGTCCGAGCTTCAGCAACACGTGAGTAGCTGTTCTGGAGCACATTTCGTGGAGCCAAAGGTACATTTGCCTGAGTTATTTTTTGTTGAACAAGATTTTTTTTCTTTTAAAAATGCTTGCTTGTTGTATTTTCGTTTGAGACCCAGAACCTCTGGTGATGAATCTCAGCGCATAGGGTTCATAATGTCACTTTTGCGCAAAGAACCTCAGGAGTGGGCCTTTTCTCTGCAACCTAGTGATCCATGCTTTAGATCAGTGGATAGTTTTTTTTCTGCTTTGGGGTTATTGTATGATGATCCTGATCGTATCTCATCAGCTGAGACAGAATTGAGACGTTTAAGGCAGGGATCAGATAATGTGGAAAAATATTGTACTCACTTCCGACGGTGGTCTTCTCAGGTGGGGTGGAACGATTCAGCTTTGAAAAGTTTGTTTCTTGCAGGGCTAAGTAAAAGGGTTAAAGATTTGCTGATTGCTTATCCCATACCTGGTAACTTGCAAGAGGCTATGCAATTAGCTATACGGGTGGATAGGAGACTGCGTGCAAGGGTTAATGAGAGTAAATCCTATGTCATGTCAGCTCCAAGTCTTGAGAGGGTCTGTACTGACAGTGGAGAGCCGATGGAGATTGGAGCGATGGCACCCCGCTCTCAGGAAAAAGACCGCAGGTTTTTCTGAAGGATTGTGCTTTTATTGCGGCAAATCTGACCATTTCATTAAGAACTGTGTGCTTCGTATGAACAAAGAAAAAAAAAGGTCAGTTCCGCCCATATAGCCTGTTTAAATACTAAGGGCGTCTTTCTTTCTGCCACTACTTCTGCGGCTCAGGAAGAATTAATGGATTTTCAGGTATTTGTCGATTGTGGGTCAACTCTGAATGTGATTGATGGGGGATTCTTGGAAAAACTTAAATTAAAACCCAAACCTTTGTCATCCCTATTGCTGTAGTTTCTTGTTATGATTTGGTAGCTGAGGAGAGCAAGCAAAAAAGGAAATACACCAGAGAGGTTGGAATCTATGGGATTGCAGTACCCTGACTAACCACCACAACTAAAGGCAGCCGTGGAGCGTACCTACGTTGGTCCTAGACGCCTCGTCACAGCCTGAGAAGCTAACTACACCTAAAGACAGAAAGAGGAAAACTATCTGCCCCGGAGCAGATCCCCAAAGAACATAGAAAGCCCCCAAACATGTAATGGCGGTTAGACAAGAGGAGATACAGACACAGATAGAAAATAGTATGAGCAAACGTTGGGGCCCAATCTACCTAAATAGAAAAGGATAGGAAGGACACTTACTGCAACCCCAAAAAACCCTGAAAAGTACCAACACTACTAATTACAAAAACACCTGAGATCACACGACCTCTACCACCTAAATTAGTTCTCTGGTGTAACAAAAACTAAACAGCAGCCACTGAAAAAACTGGAAAAGGCAAAAGAACAAACAACAGTGGCTGAACTAAACTGAGAGGAGCACAAGTCCCCGGAGGGGACCCGGCAGACCCCACAGAAGTGCAGGACAAAATGCAAAAAGCAAGCACAAAAAACAAAAAGAAGAAAATGTCTTATCTGTTAGCAGAAGATGCAGGCACGAAACAGCAGGCTACAAAGTGAACAGGAATCAAAGAAGAGACCAGAACAATTGATCACCGGCAACCCTGATGGGAGGGAACCTCCCTTATATAAGACCAGTCAGTAACACCTGATCGCCAATCTTCATAATCTTCATTGGATAGTTCAGTACTGTTTGTAACCACCAGAGGGAGCTTCTGCTCAGAATTCATTTCTAGCACATTCACAACAGTACCCCCCCCTTGAGGAGGGGTCACCGAACCCTCATTTGAGCAAACAGGTCGGTCAGGATGAGCTCTGTGATACGCACGGATGAGTCTCCTAGCATGGATGTCCGAAGCAAACACCCAAGAATTGTCCTCCTGACCATAACCTCTCCACTTAACCAAATACTGGAGTTTCCATCTAGAAAAACGAGAATTCAATATTTTCTCAACCACATACTCCAGATTGCCCTCAACCAAAACAGGGTCAGGAGGCACAGCCATAGGAACCACTGGCTCGACAAACCTCTTCAATAAGGACTTGTGGAACACGTTATGGATCTTAAATGTCCCTGGAAGAAGTAAACGAAAGGAAACAGGATTAAGAATCTCCATGATCTTATAAGGTCCAATGAACCTAGGCTTAAACTTAGGAGATGCAACTCTCATAGGGATATTTCTTGAGGACAACCAGACCAAGTCCCCCACTTCAAACCGAGGACCATCAGTCCTATGCCGGTTGGCAAACCGCTGGGTCCTCTCCTGAGAGAGGGACAACCTCTCCACTACCTGGTCCCAAATCTGCTGCATACGCTCCACAACAGAGTCAACACCTGGACAGACAGAAGCCTCCGTCTGTCCTGAAGAAAATCGAGGGTGAAACCCAAAATTGCAGAAAAATGGAGACATCAAAGTGGCAGAGCTAGCCCTATTATTAAGAGCAAACTCAGCCAAAGGCAAAAAAGAGACCCAGTCATCCTGATCAGCAGACACAAAGCATCTCAGATAAGTCTCCAATGTCTGGTTTGTTCTCTCAGTTTGTCCATTGGTCTGAGGATGAAAAGCCGAGGAGAAAGACAATTGAACACCAAGTTTAGAACAAAAAGTCCTCCAAAATCTGGAAACAAACTGGACTCCTCTGTCAGACACAATGTTCTCAGGAATGCCGTGTAACCGAACCACGTGCTGAAGGAACAAAGGCACCAATTCAGAGGAGGAAGGCAACTTAGGTAATGGCACAAGATGTATCATTTTGGAAAACCTATCACAAATCACCCAGATAACAGTCATTCTCTGAGAAACAGGGAGGTCGGAAATGAAATCCATAGAGATATGGGTCCATGGTCTCTTGGGCACAGGCAATGGCATCAACAAACCACTAGAGCGAGAGCAAGGCTTGGAGCGAGAGCAAGTCCCGCAGGACTGCACAAATTCCCTGACGTCACGAGACAAAGTAGGCCACCAAAAGGACCGACTAACCAAGTCTCTGGTACCAAAAATTCCGGGATGACCGGCCAACGCGGGACAATGAATCTCAGACATCACACTCTTTTTCCATCGGTCTGGGACAAACAATTTCCCGATAGGGCAGCGCTCGGGTTTATCCTCCTGACACCCTTCCAGAGCCAGTCTCAAATTGGGCGAGATGGTGGAAAGAACTACACCCTCTTTCAAAATAACAGCAGGATCAGATAACTCAGGAGAGTCCGCAAGGAAACTCCTCGAGAGGGCATCCGCCTTAACATTCTTAGTGCCAGGAAGAAAGGAAACCACAAAATTAAAACGTGTGAAAAACAAGGCCCACCTGGCCTGTCTAGGATTAAGTCGCTTGGCTGATTCCAGATAAACCAGATTCTTATGGTCCGTGAGGACCACCACCTGATGTTTGGCTCCCTCCAGCCAATGTCTCCACTCTTCAAAAGCCCACTTCATGGCCAATAATCCCGATTACCCACGTCATAATTACGTTCAGTTGGAGAAGATTTTCGAGAGAAAAAGGCACAAGGGTTACTTTTAGAGGTCCCTGGATCTCTTTGGGACAAAACGGCACCTGCCCCAATTTCAGAGGCATCAACCTCCACCTGAAATGGCAGAGAAACATCAGGCTGCCGTAGAACAGGAGCAGAAGTGAATCTCTGCTTAAGTTCCTGAAATGCAGAGACTGCCTCAGGAGGCCAATTCACCACATCAGAACCCTTTTTGGTCAAATCAGTCAATGGTTTAACAATAACAGAGAAATTACCAATAAATTTACGATAAAATTGGCAAAATCCAAGAATCTTTGAAGAGCCTTCAATGAAGTAGGTTGGACCCAATCACAGATGGCCTGAACCTTGACCGGGTCCATTTCAATAACAGATGGGGACAAAATGAATCCCAGAAATGAGATCCTCTGTACGCCAAAAAGACACTTTGTGTAAGGTTCTATGTATATATTCCTGAAACTCAGTTTGTTCGTCAGCCATTTTACTTTCTGTCTTGCTGCAGCTATCTTGCCCTCAGTCAAAATGGAGTTTCCAGCTTGCATGTTCCCGCCCTGATTCTCTCCTTTGCTTCTTAAGCAGCCACAGCTGAGCAATCAGTGCTTCAGAATCTAGCCTGCAGTGAACCTGTGACTTGACTCCTGTAAGCCTTGGACCTTGTACTCCAGCTATTCCTACTGAGGAACTCTGAAGCACTTGTGGACTCTGAACCCTGCTCTTTGAAAGACCCACGTTTGCATGGACTTACGGTAACAGAGAAGAAGATCCTGAATCTGTATTGGAGAGTGATTGCTGAGCTTGGATTACTCTGGCCTGCTGTGTCTCCTGTTTCTGTGTCTGCAAACTGTGTGACTATTTCTGCCAACTTGTATGAAGTAATACAGGACTTTTCTATATCAAACCTGTGACTCCTGTGTTTTCATCGCACCCAAGCACAAGACGCTATATGAACTGTACTACATACATTACAAGATTCTGAAGCCAAAAACGTTAGTGTCTGCTGGGTCTGGAAGGCTGTGTCTGCTGTACTGTGGATATCAGACGTCCGGTTGTACTTTCTGTGATGACAGTGGTTGTGACTTCTCACAACCATTCCAGGTGAGCAATTCCCTTAAGTTTTTTCTTTTTGCAGTGTTACCACAGGTAAACACTATTGTTTTTTTTTTTTCCTTTCTTTTCTCTTTTTTGTCTGCTGTAACTCTGGATATCAGATGTCTGGTTGAAACTTTCTGTGATGATAGTGGTTGTGACTTCTCACAACCATTCCAGGTGAGCAGTTCCCTTAATTTTTTTTTTTCTCTCTGCAGTGTTGCCACAGGTGAACACTATTGTTTTTTTTTCTCTCCTCTTCTTCCAGTAATCCTGTCTTAAAAGATCTGGAAAATGGAGGCCCGCATAAAGGAACTTTGCGGAGTGACTGATAATATCCTTGCAGATTTGCAGAATATAAAGACCCGTTTTACAAATCTACAGGACCTCAATAATCACAATTTGCAAGTGGTTGGACAGACTACCCAGGATTTGCGAGCCAGGATTGAGGTTCTAGAGGGGCGAGTCCAGGCTCCTGCCGTAGCCCCGAGTGCTGGGATTCCCAAGTTGCCCCTTTTCGTTTTGGCGGTGAACGTGAGAAATTCAGGGGATTTATTAATCAATGCAATCTTTTTTTTTCTGCACATGCTTCACAATTTCCCACTGAACGATCTAAGGTGCTTACTATAATTATGTTGCTTACCAACAAGGCTTTAATGTGGGCAAACCTCTGATTGAGACTGAGGATGATTGTTTGAATCACCTTGATGATTTTATTTCAGCCATGGGGCAGGTGTTTGATGACCCCAATCGAGGTGCAACAGCTGAAGCAGCCATGTTAGCTTTGCGCCAAGGTAAGCACTCGGTAGCTGAATATGCCTTGGATTTCAGGAGATGGGCCCTTGATACCACCTGGGACAGTTCCGCCAAAAAATCTATTTTTCGAAAGGGGTTATCTCCACTGATTAAGGATGAACTTGCTCGTGCCGACCCTCCCACTGCGTTAGGTGACTTTATTAACTACTGCATCCGTATTGATACTCGTCTGACTGAACGCAGGCAAGAGAGATGGTTCGAAAGCAATCGTACTAACCTTTTCCTACCTTCCTCTCCAGCTAAGGAACCTTTGAGTAGGATTACACGGGAACCTGAACCTGAACCCATGCAGGTAGACTCTTTACAACGACGGGTTAGTGATGCACGCAAGGAACATCGTTTTAAGGAGAATCTATGTTTCTATTGTGGTAAGTCAGGGCACTTCATTATAAACTGCCCCAGCCGTTCTCGTAAGACTACTGCAGCACTCATTCATTGTGAGTGTTGCGAGAGGGGATCTGTCAGGTCCGAGCCTCAGGCTCCAGAGAGATCTGCAGCAACAGATCTTGATTTCTCGGACTTAAACTCCGTTACCTCTGAGGACGTTGACTGTGTAAACGCTGCCATTTTTCAAGTTTCCTCAGCGGTGTCCCAGCTGAGTTGTAAGAAAAACAATTCTCATTGCTTTCTTTCCATCAAACTCTGGGTTGACTCAGCTTGGGTGTCTAGCTCTGCTATGATCGACTCAGGGGCAAGTGGAAATTTTATGGATGTCTCCTTTGCTCTGAAACAGGGAATACGTTCAGTGAAGAAGGCTACTCCAGTACAGATGGAAACTGTGGATGGCTCCCTGCTGACCTCTGGACCAGTGGATCAGGAAACAGAGCCTTTGAGGGTTCTTATGGGTAAAGATCATCAAGAGAAACTGTCCTTTATGCTTATCTCTTCTCCCCACTTTCCCATTATTCTAGGGCTACCATGGCTGCAGGCTCAGAATCCTACCATTAACTGGGAGACCAAGGAATTACACTTTCCAGAGAAACAGATGAGTCCAAAAGTTTCAGCTTGCTCTGTTCCTAAAGGAATCATGTCAGTCCCTGAACTACCAGCTGTATACCAGGACTATGTGGATTTATGTGACAAGAAGAACGCTGACCAGCTTCCTCCTCACCGTCCATATGATTGTCCAATTGAATTATTGCCTGGAGCAGAGATACCTTTTGGTAAGATCTACCCCCTGGCGGGGCCCGAGCTAAAGGCTTTAAAGGATTACATAGATGAAAATCTAGCCAAGGGCTTCATACGCCCCTCTTCATCTCCTGCAGGTGCACCCATCTTCTTTGTAAAGAAGAAAGATGGATCTCTGAGACCATGCGTAGACTATAGGGAACTCAATAAGGTTACTATTAGAAACCGTTATCCATTGCCTTTAATCCCTGAGTTATTGGAGAGAGTGCGACATGCCAAAATTTTTTCTAAACTAGATCTTCGTGGGGCCTATAACTTAGTCCGTATTAGACCTGGGGATGAATGGAAGACTGCAGACTGAAGACTTTGAATATCTAGTTATGCCTTTTGGTCTGAGTACCGCCCCAGCCACTTTCCAACACTTGGTGAATGACATCTTCAGGGATCTCCTAGATACATTCGTGGTAATTTATTTGGATGATATTCTAATTTTTTCTAACTCCACAGAGGAACATCATGGACATGTGAGAATGGTCTTGGAACGTCTAAGACAAAATCATCTTTACATCAAACTTGAAAAGTGTGAATTCCATAGGACCGAAATTCAATTTCTGGGGTATGTACTGTCTACACAAGGAATTAGTATGGATGGAAGCAAAACCCAAGCCATCAAGGATTGGCCAAGTCCTAGAAATGTGAAGGAGGTACAGCGCTTCATCGGGTTTGCCAACTTCTATAGACGTTTCATTAGAAATTTCTCTGAGGTAGTGTCACCTATCACTCAACTTACCCGGAAAGAGTCTAGGTTTTCCTGGACTCCCCAAGCCCAGGAAGCATTTTCCCGTCTAAAAGATAAATTTACCACTGCACCTATCCTAGTACATCCCAACCCCGAGCTTGCCTTCATAATAGAGGTGGATGCTTCAGACTGTGCCGTTGGAGCTATACTCTCTCAGAGAACAGGTGAGAAGAATGTCTTGCATCCCTGTGCCTTCTTTTCCCAGCCGTTGTCTTCGGCTGAGAGGAACTACGATGTGGGCAATAGAGAGTTGTTGGCCATTATTGCCGCCTTCAAAGAATGGAGACACCTTCTTCAGGGAGCTGCACAGCAAATAGTCGTCCTGACAGACCATCGTAACCTTGAGTTTATCAGGTCGGCTAAGTGCCTGACTCCTCGCCAGGCTCGCTGGAATCTTTTCTTAAACCAATTTAATTTTATCATCTCTTATAGACCAGGATCGCGCAATGGAAAGGCTGATGCACTCTCTAGGATTTACTCAGCAGAGACACGTCCAATTACTCCTCCTAAGACTATTCTTCCTGACTCTAGATTCCTAGGAGTAATTCATAATCAAGACCTACTTAAGGACATCAAGGAAGCATACCATGCGGATTCCTTTTTGGCACAACCCCAAGGGACGTAAGTCTTGTCTTTAAGAATGGTGTGTGGATTCAGGGACAACGTCTGTATATTCCTGAAACAGTCAGATTAAGAGTATTGCAACTCATTCACGATTCCAAGATAGCTGGGCATAGAGGAATTCTAAAGACACAGGAATTTCTTTCTCGTTTCTTTTGGTGGCCCACTTGCAGGAAGGATGTTTTGAATTATGTCACTTCATGTGAGGTCTGTGCAAGATGCAAAACACCTCGCTCTCACCAACTGGTCTGTTGCAACCTCTTCCCACCCCGTCCCGCCCGTGGGGATCCATTTCTATGGACTTCATTGTGGAGTTACCAACCTCTCAGGGGAAGAACACCATTCTAGTGGTGGTTGACCGTCTAACAAAGGCAGCTCATTTTATCCCTTGTGTCGGCTTACCCACTGCAAAACAGACATCAGATTTGATGATTAAAGATGTGTTTCGCTTACATGGAGTACCGGATGAGGTTATTTCGGATCGAGGGGTGCAATTCACTTCTAGGTTTTGGCAAAATTTCTGTGCAGCATTGGACATTAAAGTAAACCTTTCTTCTGCTTTTCATCCCCAGACTAATGGACAGACCGAACGAACCAATCAAACCCTGGAGCAGTATCTCCGCTGCTTTATCTGCCACCTACAGGATGATTGGGTGGATCTACTTCCATTAGCTGAGTTCTCGTATAACAACTCTCAGAGTGCCTCCACTAAACAGTCTCCTTTTTACTCTAATCTAGGTTATCATCCTAACATTCTACCACGATTTCCCATAGAAACGCCTTTACCAGCAGTGGCTGAAAGAATCACGTCTTTACAGAAGAATATGGATCTTCTAAAGGAAAATCTGGAATCGGCTCAAGAAAGGTACAAGAAAGCAGCAGATAAATTTCGTAAACCTGCACCAGCTTTCAAGGTAGGAGACTTGGTCTGGCTGTCAACCAGAAATCTTAAGTTAAGGATTCCATCGTCTACGGTTGGGACATAAGTACATTGGACCCTATAAAATCAGTAAAATTATAAGTGCCGTTGCTTGTCGTCTTCAACTGCCCAGAACTATGAGAATCCACCCTGTCTTTCATGTATCCCTACTAAAGGCTGCGACACCCAATACGTTTCCTGGACGTTCCTCTCCTTGCCCTGACCCAGTGCTAGTCGATGGTCAGGAAGAATTTGTGGTGGAAAGGATTTTAGATTCCAGGTTGTATAGAAATCAGTTACAATATCTGATTAAATGGCAGGGCTACCCAGTGGAGGACAACTCATGGGAACCGGTCAATAACGTTAATGCTCCTCGCTTGCTCCGTCAGTTTCATCAGAAGTACCCACACAAGCCTGGTCTGAGGTCATCCGGAGGTTGTCCTTAAGGGGGGAGTAATGTAAGGTTCTATGTATATATTCCTGAAACTCAGTTGTTCGTCAGCCATTTTACTTTCTGTCTTGCTGCAGCTATCTTGCCCTCAGTCAAAATGGAGTTTCCAGCTTGCATGTTCCCGCCCTGACTCTCTCCTTTGCTTCTTAAGCAGCCACAGCTGAGCAATCAGTGCTTCAGAATCTAGCCTGCAGTGAACCTGTGACTTGACTCCTGTAAGCCTTGGACCTTGTACTCCAGCTATTCCTACTGAGGAACTCTGAAGCACTTGTGGACTCTGAACCCTGCTCTTTGAAAGACCCACGTTTGCATGGACTTACGGTAACAGAGAAGAAGATCCTGAATCTGTATTGGAGAGTGATTGCTGAGCTTGGATTACTCTGGCCTGCTGTGTCTCCTGTTTCTGTGTCTGCAAACTGTGTGACTATTTCTGCCAACTTGTATGAAGTAATACAGGACTTTTCTATATCAAACCTGTGACTCCTGTGTTTTCATCGCACCCAAGCACAAGACGCTATATGAACTGTACTACATACATTACACTTTGATCCCTTCACATACAGAGCATTCTCTCTCAAAATCTGGAACACAGTCCGAACATGTTTCACATGAGAGTCCCAGTCATTGGAAAAAATCAAGATATCATCTAAATAAACAATCAGAAATTTATCCACAAAATCCCTGAAAATGTCATTCATGAAGGACTGGAAGACAGAAGGAGCATTAGTGAGCCCAAAGGGCATCACTAGGTACTCAAAATGCCCCTCTGGGGTATTAAATGCCGTCTTCCATTCATCCCCATGCTTAATGCGAATAAGGTTATATGCCCCCCTGAGGTCAAGCTTGGTAAACCAAGTAGCACTTTTCACCCTGGAAAACAGGTCAGAAATCAAGGGTAACGGATATTGATATTTCACAGTGATATTGTTCAAGAGACGATAATCAATACACGGCCTTAATGAACCATCCTTTTTGGCCACAAAGAAAAAACCGGCACCAAGGGTGAAGAGGATGGTCTGATATGACCCTTCTCCAATGACTCCTTGATATAAGACCGCATAGCGTCATGTTCAGGTACAGACAAGTTAAAAAGGCGACCTTTAGGGAATTTACTACCAGGCACTAATTCAATAGCACAGTCATAGCTCCTATGGGGAGGCAAGGATGCAGATTTACTTTCGCTAAACACATCAGAAAAATCAGTCAAAAAGTCAGGATCATCCTGAGCCTGGGGGGAGGCAGAAAAAACAGGAGTGTTGGTATTAACACATTGGCAGCCCCAACTGGTTACAGACACAGATTTCCAATCCAAAACAGGATTATGAGACTGTAACCAAGGGAAACCCAGTACGATAATGTCATGCAGATTATACAGCACCAAAAATTTGCAACTCTCCTGATGATCAGGTTCAACCCTCATTATCACCTGAGTAGAGAACTGAGGTTTATTCTCAGCCAAAGGGGTAGAATCGATCCCCAGTAGGGGAATAGGCTTCCGTAGGGGTATCAAGGGAAACCCACAACGTTTAGCAAAATCAAAATCCATCAGGTTAATAGCTGCTCCCGAATCAACGAAAGCCTGAGCAGAAAATGTGGACAGGGAGCAAATCAGGGTAACAGTCAACAAAAATTTAGTCTGAACACTACCCAAGACAACTGAGCGTGCAAAACGTCTTCCCCGCTTAGGGCAGACTGAAATAGCATGAGAGGCATCACCACAGTAGAAACATAACCCATTGCGTTTTCGAAACTCATGACGCTGTGACCCAGAAGCCACTCTATCACACTGCATGGGTTCAAAAGCTGGTTCACAAGGCAACACTATTCCACGCATACCTCTACGCTCACGCAAACGTCTGTCAATTTGAATCGCTAATCACATAGAATCATTGAGACCAGAGGGGACAGGAAATCCCACCATAACATCCTTTACATTCTCTGACAGACCCTTCCGAAAAAGGGCTGCCAAAGCATTGTCATTCCATTTGGTCAGGACTGCCCACCTACGGAATCTCTGACAGTATAACTCAGCGTCCTCAAGCCCCTGATTTAATGCCAACAAGGCTTTTTCAGCTTGATCAGTGACATTAGGCTCAACGTACAATAACCCCAGAGCCTGAAAAAATGCATCAACATTACTCAAAACAGGATCCCCAGGTGTCAGGGAAAAAGCCCAATCCTGAGGATCGCCGCGCAGGAGAGAGATGACAATTTGAACCTGCTGCGCTGCGTTCCCTGAGGACTTAGACTTCAAGGCAAAAAACAACTTACCGTTATTTTTGAAATTCAGAAATTTAGCTCGATCCCCTAAAAACAAATCTGGCATGGGAATCCTAGGTTCCACAACAGGCAACCCTGCAAGATAGGTAGCAATACTCCGAACTTCAGTGGAAGCTGATCCACACGGCCAGACAACTGTGCAAACTCCATTGAGAGAAAAAAAAAATCCTCCTCAGCACCCAGAGATACAGAGGGAAAAAAAAAAAAATCTCTGACAACTCTGACAATCTTCTTTCTTTAACACTATTTTTCCCTTCTGTGAGTACCATACAAATATCAGTTTTTGGGCCGGTGATACTGTTATGATTTGGTAGCTGAGGAGAGCAAGCAAAAAAGGAAATACACCAGAGAGGTTGGAATCTATGGGATTGCAGTACCCTGACTAACCACAACTAAAGGCAGCCGTGGAGCGTACCTACGCTGGTCCTAGACGCCTCATCACAGCCTGAGAAGCTAACTACACCTAAAGACAGAAAGAGGAAAACTATCTGCCCCGGAGCAGATCCCCAAAGAACATAGAAAGCCCCCAAACATGTAATGGCGGTTAGACAAGAAGAAATACTGACACAGACAGAAAATAGTATGAGCAAACGTTGGGGCCCAAACTTCCTAAATAGAAAAGGATAGGAAGGGTACTTACTGCAACCCCCAAAAACCCTGAAAAGCACCAACACTACTAATTACAAAAACACCTGAGATCACACGACCTCTACCACCTAAATTAGTTCTCTGGTGTAACAAAAACTAAACAGCAGCCACTGAAAAAACTGGAAAAGGCAAAAGAACAAACAACAGTGGCTGAACTAAACTGAAAGGAGCACAAGTCCCCGGAGGGGACCCGGCAGACCCCCACAGAAGTGCAGGACAAAATGCAAAAAGCAAGCACAAAAACAAAAAGAAGAAAATGTCTTATCTGTTAGCAGAAGATGCAGGCATGAAACAGCAGGCTACAAAGTGAACAGGAATCAAAAAAGAGACCAGAACAATTGATCACCGGCAACCCTGATGGGAGGGAATCTCCCTTATATAAGACCAGTCAGTAACACCTGATCGCCAATCTTCATAATCTTCATTGGATAGTTCAGTACTGTTTGTAACCACCAGAGGGAGCTTCTGCTCAGAATTCATTTCTAGCACATTCACAACAGTTTCTGTTGATGGCTCTCCCTTGAAGAATGTTACTCACCATATCTGTGAATTTCTTCTTACTATTAATGGTGTTCATCAAGAGAATTTGGATTTGGTAGTTTTGTATAATTTGCCCTCACCGGTGATTTTGGGGTTACCCTGGTTAAAATTGCACAATCCTGTTCTGGATTGGTCTACCAATGAAATTAAGTCCTGGAGTCCTAATTGTTATGACAAGTGTTGTAACGGGCGTATTGCTGCTGTAGTTAAGGGGGAGTTACCTGTACCTATTCAGGATTTTTGGACAGTTTTTTCTGATAAGGAATCGCAGGTATTGCCTCCTCATAGAGAATATGATTGTGCGATTGAATTTGTCCCTGGAGCGACTCTTCCTAAAAGTTGCTTATTTAATTTGACTATTCCTGAGAGAAAGGCTTTGGAGGAATACATACAGACAAGTTTGGCCGCCGGTCACATTAGACCTTCCAAGTCTCCTGTGGCGGTTGGATTTTTTTTTGTTAAAAAAAAGGACGGCGGTTTACGGCCTTGTCTAGACTTTCGTGAGATTAATAAATTACTGTACCAATCCTTACCCACTGCCATTGATTCCTGATTTGTTTAACCAGTTAGTGGGGGCCAAGTGGTTCTCGAAAATTGATCTTCGAGGGGCATACAATTTGTTGCGCATGAAGGAGGGGGATGAATGGAAGACTGCGTTTAACACTCCACTGGGTCATTTTGAGAATCTGGTTATGCCTTTTGGACTTTCCAGTGCTCCGGCATTTTTTCAGAATCTTATTAATGACATCCTTAGACCTTTGATCGGCAGAAGTGTGGTTGTGTATTTGGATGACATTTTGATTTATTCACCGATCTGGAGTCTCATTGGAGGAGTGTGCGTGAAGTATTACAGTTACTGAGTGATAATTCACTTTTTGCCAAACTAGAAAAATGTGTGTTCGCTGTACAGAGACTTAGTTTTTTGGGCTACATTGTCTCCAGTGAAGGTTTTGAGATGGACCCGGTGAAGGTGCAAGCTGTGCAGGATTGGCCTAGACCTATTGGTGTGAAATCAATACAGAGGTTTTTGGGGTTCGCCAATTATTATAGAAAATTCATAAAAGATTTTTCTGTGATTGCCAAACCTCTGACCGATCTCACCAGGAAAGGTGCTGATGCGGTTCAGTGGATTACTGAGGCCATTGAGGCTTTTGTGTTGCTAAAGGAGAGGTTCAGCTCTGCTCCCATCCTTACGCAGCCTGATGTGACTAAACCATTTTTGGTTGAGGTTGATGCTTCTTCTGTGGGGGTCGGCGCGGGTTGTCTCAGGAAAAGACGGATGGAGTACATCCCTGTGCTTTTTTTTCAAAAAAAATTTTCTGACTGAACTGAATTATGATATCGGTAATCGGGAATTGTTGGCAATTAAACTCGCATTTGAACACTGGCGTCATTTTTTGGAGGGAGCGGAATTTCCCGTTCAGGTTTTCACGGATCATAAAAATCTGATCTACCTTGATGCTGCCAAACGCTTGAATGCCCGTCAGGCTAGGTGTGCACTGTTTTTCTCGCGGTTTAATTTTACCGTTACTTACATCCCAGGTACTAAAAATGTTAAAGCTGATGCTTTGTCTCGCAGCTTTTCTCCTATGGTGGGTACTGAGGAGGAGGAGAAACATTTGCAAGAGGGGGTTGTTATTGCTGTTTTGGACTCCGTGTTGGAAGATGAGATTCTTAAAGCACAGGAGAATGCCCCATCTAAACGCCGCATGGGAGGTTGTTTGTGCCTGGTACCCTGAGGAGAGATTTGTTTGTTGAATGTCATGACTCTCGCTTGGCAGGTCATCCTGGAATCTCTGAGACCAAGAGACTTGTGGGTCGCAGTTTTTGGTGGCCTGGATGGCAGAAGGAAGTCATTAAGTGGGTGCGTCAATGCACTGTGTGTGCTAGATCGAAGTCTTCTCATACTCCTGCTGCAGGGTTGCTTTGCCCTCTGGAGGTCCCTAGTGCACCTTGGACACATTTGGCTATGGACTTTATTACTGACCTTCCCCCCTCTGAGGGTTTCACTGTCATCTGGGTGGTCGTGGACCGTTTTAGCAAGATGTGTCACTTGGTTCCTTTCATCAAACTGCCTTGCGCTAAGACTCTCGCTAAGGCCTTTGTCAAGGAAATAGTCAGACTACATGGCGTTACTACTGACATTGTTTCTGATAGGGGACCTCAGTTTGTGGCTCGTTTTTGGGCGCCTTTTGTGACAGGTTGGGAGTTCATTTGTCGTTTTCATCCGGATATCATCCTGAGTCTAATGGCCAGACAGAAAGGAAAAACCAGGATGTTGAGCAGTTCTTGCGTTGTTTTGTGGCAGACAATCAAGAGGGGTGGTCGGAGTTTCTGCCACTTGCTGAGTTTGCTCTTAACAACCATACATCCGCTTCTGCTGGTTGTTCGCCTTTTTTTTGTTGTACTGGGAGACATCCGTCGTTTGGGTCATTCTCCAAATTGGTATCGGCTGTACCTGAAGAGGAGAATTTTTCCGGTGATTTGGAGAGAGTTTGGACTGATGTGCGTGGTAATCTTCAGGAGGCTAACAAAAGATCCAAAGTGTATTTTGATAGAAAACGACAAGAGGTTTTGTTTGCTATTGGTGACATGGTTTGGTTGTCCTCTAAGAATCTGAGGTTGATGATTCCTTCTAAAAAATTGGGTCCCAAGTTTGTAGGGCCCTTTAAGGTGCTTCAGGTTATTAACCAATCTGCTGTTAAGTTGGAGCTTCCTACCTCCTGGAAGATTAATCTGGTGTTTCATGTTTCTTTGTTGAAAAGAGCTTATGTGTCGGAGGGAGACTCCGCTGCCTCTGTTCCTCCTGTGGTGGAGGAATATGAAATTTCCCGCATCCTAAATTCTAGACGGTATAGAGGGGGTTTGCAGTACTCGTCGTTGGAAGGGTTATGGACCCGAGGATAACTCATGGGTGAGGGCGGATGATGTTTCTGCGTCCAGACTTGTCAGAGCGTTTCACAAGAGGTTTCCGGATAAGCCTGGTCTTAGGGGATCCGGAGGATCCTCTTAGAAGGGGGGGTACTGTTGGAACTCTCCTGTTAGGTTTTTTCTATCTTGCTGGTCACATGACCTTTGTGGCCTATTTAATCGCTCCGCCTTCTGGCTTTGCTGGACTTCATTGTAACTTATACTCTTAGCTAGCGGGTGCTTTGTTACCTTACTCAGACAGTTTTGCTTGGTCTTCGGACCTCTATGTTCTATGTTATTTGTTTTGCCTTTTGCTGCTACAACTTCTGTTAGGAGGTTCCATCTTTTCTCCCAGTCCTAGTCCTTGTAGGGATCCCTCCTCACATCTATAGGTCTTCGTTCAGACTAGCTGAGGACTTTAGCGGGTCTGATCGCAGGATCAGGTTCCCGTTACATCGTAGGGATCCAGCTCAGTCCTATTGTAGGGACAGATTCCACTTTCCTTAGTGCTTGTAGCAGATCATAACAATTACAATATCATCAAAAGTTAATTCTATAGAGTCATTACACACAGAGTGATCTATTCTATAGAGTCATTACACACAGAGTGATCTATTCTATAGAGTATTACACACAGAGTGATCTATTCTATAGAGTCATTACACAGAGTGATCTATTCTATAGAGTCATTACACACAGAGTGATCTATTCTATAGAGTCATTACACAGAGTGATCTATTCTATAGTCATTACACACAGAGTGATCTATTCTATAGAGCATTACACACAGAGTGATCTATTCTATAGAGACATTACACACAGAGTGATCTATTCTATAGAGTCATTACACACAGACTGATCTATTCTATAGAGTCATTACACACAGAGTGATCTATTCTATAGAGTCATTACACACAGAGTGATCTATTCTATAGAGTCATTACACACAGAGTGATCTATTCTATAGAGTCATTAACACAGAGTGATCTATTCTATAGAGACATTACACACAGTGATCTATTCTATAGAGTCATTACACACAGAGTGATCTATTCTATAGAGTCATTACACACAGAGTGATCTATTCTATAGAGTCATTACACACAGAGTGATCTATTCTATAGAGACATTACACACAGAGTGTTGATTCCCTATTCTATAGAGTCATTACACACAGAGTGATCTATTCTATAGAGACATTACACAGAGTGATCTATTCTATAGAGTCATTACACACAGAGTGATCTATTCTATAGAGACATTACACAAGAGTGATCTATTCTATAGAGTCATTACACACAGAGTGATCTATTCTATAGAGTCATTACACACAGAGTGATCTATTCTATAGAGACATTACACAGAGTGATCTATTCTATAGAGTCATTACACACAGAGTGATCTATTCTATAGAGACATTACACAGAGTGATCTATTCTATAGAGTCATTACACACAGAGTGATCTATTCTATAGAGTCATTACACACAGAGTGATCTATTCTAAGTTAACAGAGTGATCTATTCATAGGTCATTACACACAGAGTGATCTATTCTATAGAGATTACAAGAGTGATCTATTTATAGAGTCATTACACACAGAGTGATCTATTCTATAGAGAATTACACAGAGTGATCTATTCTATAAGTCATTACACACAGAGTGATCTATTCTATAGAGTCATTACACACAGAGTGATCTATTCTATAGAGACATTACACACAGAGTGATCTATTCTATAGAGTCATTACACACAGAGTGATCTATTCTATAGAGACATTACACAGAGTGATCTATTCTATAGAGTCATTACACACAGAGTGATCTATTCTATAGAGTCATTACACACAGAGTGATCTATTCTATAGAGTCATTACACACAGTGATCTATTCTTGGCTTACCACAGTGATCTATTCTATAGAGTCATTACACACAGAGTGATCTATTCTATAGAGTCATTACACACAGAGTGATCTATTCTATAGAGTCATTACACACAGAGTGATCTATTCTATAGAGTCATTACACACAGAGTGATCTATTCTATAGTCATTACACAGATTGATCTATTCTATAGAGTCATTACACACAGAGTGATCTATTCTAGAGTCATTACACACAGAGTGATCTATTCTAGAGTCATTACACAGAGTGATCTATTCTATAGTCATTACACAGAGTGATCTATTCTATAGAGCATTACACAGTGCTATCTATAGAGACATTACAACAGAGTGATCTATTCTATAGAGTCATTACACAGAGTGATCTATTCTATATTCATTAACAACAGAGTGATCTATTCTATAGAGACATTACACAGAGTGATCTATTCTATAGAGTCATTACACACAGGTGATCTATTCTATAGATTCATTACACAAGTGATCTATTCTATAGTCATTACACACAGGTGATCTATTCTATAGAGTCATTACACACAGAGTGATCTATTCTATAGTCATTACACACGAGTGATCTATTCTATATTCATTACACACAGAGTGATCTATTCTATAGAGACATTACACAGAGTGATCTATTCTATAGATAATTACACACAGAGTGATCTATTCTATAGAGTCATTACACACAGAGTGATCTATTCTATAGATCATTACACACAGAGTGATCTATTCTATAGACATTACACACAGTGATCTATTCTATAGAGTCATTACACACAGTGATCTATTCTATAGAGACATTACACAGAGTGATCTATTCTATAGTCATTACACACAGAGTGATCTATTCTATAGAGTCATTACACACAGAGTGATCTATTCTATAGAATCATTACACACAGAGTGATCTATTCTATAGAGTCATTACACAGAGTGATCTATTCTATAGTCATTACACACAGAGTGATCTATTCTATGGAGTCATTACACACAGAGTGATCTATTTCAGGTGTTTATTTCTGGTAATGTTGATGATTATGGTTACAGCCAATGAAAACCCAAAAGTCATTATCTCAGTAAATTAGAATACTTCATAACACCAGCTTGAAAATGATTGTAAAATCTGAAATGTTGTCCTACTTAAATGTATGATCAGTAAATCTCTCAATATTTGGTCATGGCTCCTTTTTCATCAATTACTGCATCAATGCAGCGTGGCATGGAGGCGATCAGCCTGTGGCACTGCTGAGGGGTTATGGAAGCCCAGGTTGCTTTGATAGCAGCCTTCAGCTCGTCTGCATTGTTGGGTCTGGTGTCTCTCATCTTCTTCTTGACAATACTCCATAGATTCTCTATGGGGTTAAGGTCAGGTGAGTTTGCTGCCAATCAAGCACAGTGATACTGTTGTTTGTACACCAGGTATTGATACTTTTGGCAGTGTGGACAGGTGCCAAGTCCTGCTGGAGAATGAAATTTCCATCTCCGAAAAGCTTGTCGGCAGAGGGAAGCATGAAGTGCTCTAAAATTTCCTGGTAGACGGCTGCGTTGACTTTGGTCTTGATAAAACACAGTGGACCTGTAACAAGGTGGCACGGGGTGGTAGTTGTGGTTGAGTCCACTAAGGCAGGGTTCCCCAACTCCAGTCCTCAAAGCCCACCAACAGGTCATGTTTTCAGGATTTCCTTTGTATTGCTCAGGTGATGCAATTATCACCTGGACAATACTAAGGAAATCCTGAAAACATGACCTGTTGGTGGGCCTTGATGACTGGAGTTGGGGAACCCTGCACTAAGGCACAGTCAGTCCACATCCCAGCCCCTTGCACATGAATAAGTAGTTCTGGTCCCAGCCCAGGGTCACAGTGGTTTATCTCAGACATCTGGCTCCTCTCCATGCTGGAATATTCAAGTAGACCATACGGGCACCACATGAGATAAGGGAGAGGGGGCAAATTAGCGTCTTCGCCACCTCCTTACAGCCCTCCCCTAAAACATAGTCGTCCCCGAACATGACGATCTCTGTATGGGTAAAGCAGTCATACTGTCTTAACCTGGCTCGATCCTCGGGTCCTCCTGATCAAGCTCTCCCTCTTCCCCCTTTGACCAGATCACGGGCTAGTAGCAAATGGGTGTGCTGTGCTCAACAGGGGCTAGTCCAGGGTAAACAGGGGACAAAGTTCTGGGCTAAGAGAGTTCAGCCCTTGCAACAGCCACACGCAGGCAGTTAACACTCATAGGGTTTTCAGGCCCGTGATCCAGCAAGGGGTGCACAAACATGCGCAAATAATCTTGGAGGAGGGGGAAGACAACCGAAATACAGTCCTTACTTTGTGACCGCAATGGCCACTCCTGACACCTCAGTCCTTGGGCGCCATGTAGGGCTCACTTCCTTCGCAGGGACATGGAACTGTCCCTCTTACTTCTCAGGTGCAACCAGCACCACTCAAACATTGTTCTATACACGGCTGTAGGTTACTGTAATGGGCTGCATGCGGACCCTGTACAACAATATAGATGTGGGACGAGGATCTGCTGGAGGAGTCTCCACTGCTCCTTCGACTCCGTGTCCCCTCCGACGGAGGTCCCATGGCCCCCAGAGCTTCCGGCTCTGCTGCTGTACCTGCGGCCGCTTCATGTACTCCAGACGCTGCTTCCTCCTGCCTGGCTGCAGGAGATGTGGCTGTCGCAACAGGTCACATGTCACGATGGGCTGCACACTCCCGTCGTTCTTCAGGGGTAGAGACCATTTGTACGGCCACCGCATATGGCCCCCGGGTTCCCGATTCTTTCATAAATGCCACCTGGTCCCATTCCTGTACTGGACCCTTGCAGCATACAGACCCAGCATTAACATACACCCGCTCCCGGGTGCCATCCTCCAAAATAAAACCATAGCCCCTCGAGGGTTCTAAATACTGGATCACTCCGCTCGTCATCCGGCCTGACATGTTTCCTCCGCCAGGGCGCTGTAACTCCTGTACAACACGACGTTCCCGCCGCTTCTTTTCCTGGATGACTCACCAGATCCACCAAGCCTCTGCAGCAGTGGGCACCCAGGGCTCCTCCATATTCACACCACTGGTGACAGCCGGAACAGACACAGGACGGGAGGACACAGGTGCCATCGCTACCACGGACGGCTTAGTCGGGAGACGTGAGGCCTCCAGTGATAACGGTGGGCTACAGGAGGTGAAGGGGCAGAGGCCGAGGTGACAGGACGGCTATGCGGGAACTCCCTACTCACGGCTGCTGCGTCTGGTAACAGTCCTCTGGCGTGGCCGCTGGTGCTGGTGATCGCAGCCGCCACGTTTCCCTGCAGGGCAGCCTCCAGGGTCTTCCCGCCTCTTTCCGGTTCCTGTTGGGGCACCGCTAATCCCTCGAACCCTTCAGTCTCCGCTGGCTGCCAGAATTGATGCCATTCTTGCAGCTCCTCTGACCATCAGGCCTCGAAACACAGGCCCATCTCCGCCCAGGCCACAGATCGCCTCCAGTTCTGGCGGCCAATGCCGCCACGGAAAGACATACTCCTTCTCTGCATGGTACCCGGTAATGTCGTCTCTCCTTCTGAGTTCCACCCATTCGTGGGTGGGGTCATTTTCGGCTGCTCCACCCGTTTCTTCTGGTCAGACTGGGAGGGTGGCAGCTTCTTCTTCCTTGCCCGCACCATATAGGGCGGGCATCCTTTACAGGGGGTGTGGCCTTCTTTCCTTTGGCGCCAAATCCCTTCCTTGACGTCCACGAAAGGCGGCACCATTCTGCATTTTCGCGCCAACGGCCACCATCTTCTCGGTAGAGGTCAGCGCCATCTTTAAGTCACTGTCAGCTGCCATATTTAACTCTTTCACGGCGGTCAACACTTCAAAAGGCTCGGGAGTCTTCTCCATCAGCATTTCAAAGTCACTGTTAGTCCCTTCGTCCAGGTTCCAATTGGGAAAGATACCGTTAACGCCATTTCAGCTTCTCCTGCCCCGGTCGTAGACCCCAGATCCTTCTCTGTCAGTGTTTGGGTTTCAGGGCTGCTGAGGTCCATCCTACCAACTATGTCAAATGTAACAAGGTGGCACAGGGTGGTAGTCGTGGGCAAGTCCACTAAGGCACAGTCACTCCACACCCCGGTCCCTTGCACATGAATAAGTTCTGGTCCCAGCCCCGGGTCACAGTGGGTTACCTCAGACATCTGGCTCCTCTCTATGCTGTAACGTATGCACCCCACGTCACATGTTGTAAGGCCCAACAGTGGCATCTGTTTTTTTTTTTAATAAAGGTGATGTAGAGTAACAGATACAATCCCTGTGCTGTCCTTAGTCACTAGGGTGGCTCCCTCAGCAAACGGCTGCAGCAGCACAGGCAGTAACTCCCAGATAGATCCCAGGAGCTGCAAGTCTCTTGTGGGGCACTCACTCAGTCCTGGTGCCCGCTGCCCAATAGTCCCCTGGCAGTTCTGTTCCCCTCCAGGGGTATGGCCAGCTCCCAGCAGAGGAGCACATCCAGCCACAGGCAAGCCTGCCTGGGCACTGCCCTGCACACAGGGACTTCCTGTCTGCTTGGAGCTGCTAGGCCAGCCCACAAGGTTAACCCTGCTATCTCTGACTCTAACATACAGTTTACACAATAAAGAAACAAAGAAACATTACACATAGCATTGATAACACAGCAATACAATAACAGACATAATGCATTACAAAACTATAGAAGAACATACAGGTAGAACATACGGGCACCACATGAGATAAGGGAGAGGGGGCAGACGAGGGTCTCCACCACCTCCTTACAGACCTACACCAGCAGATGACATGGCTCCCCAAACCATCACTGATGGTGGAGACTTCACACTAGACCTCCAGCAGCTTGGATTGTGGCCTCCACTCTTCCTCCAGACTCTGGGATCTTGATTTCCAAATGAAATGCAACATTTACCTTCATCTGAAAACACCTTGGAGCACTGACAACAGTCCAGTTCTTCTTCTCCTTGGCCCAGGTAAGACGCTACTGGCGTTGTCTATTGGACATGAGTGGTGACAAGGAATGTGACACTTGTAGCCCATGTCCTGGATACGTCTGTGTGTGGTGGCTCTTGAAGCGATGACTCCAGCAGCGTCCACTCCTTGTGAATCTCCCCCACATTTCTGAATGGCCTTTTCTTAACAATCCTTTCCAGGCTGCGGTTATCCCGGTTGCTCGTGCACCTTTTTCTACCAAACTTTTTCCTTCCACTCCACTTTCCATTAATCTGCTTGGATACTGCACTGTGTGAACAGCCGGCTTCTTTACCAATGACCTTTTGTGGCTTCCCCTCCTTGTGGAGTGTCAATGACGGCCTTCTGGACACCTGTCAGGTCAGCAGCAGTCTTCCCATGATTGTGGAGCCTACTGAAACAGACTAAGGGACCTTTATAAACGCTTAGGAGCCTTTACAGGTGTTTATTGTTAATTATTCTAATTTACTGAGATAATGACTTTTGTGCTTTCATTGGCTGTAAGCCATAATCATCAACAGTAACAGAAATAAACACATGACAGAGATCACTCTGTGTGTAATGTCTCTATAGAATAGATCACTCTGTGTGTAATGTCTCTATAGAATAGATCACTCTGTGTGTAATGTCTCTATAGAATAGATCACTCTGTGTGTAATGTGTCTCTATAGAAATAGATCACTCTGTGTGTAATGTCTCTATAGAATAGATCACTCTGTGTGTAATGCTCTATAGAATAGATCACTCTGTGTGTAATGACTCTATAGAATAGATCACTCTGTGTGTAATGACTATAGAATAGATCACTGTGTGTAATGACTCTATAGAATAGATCACTCTGTGTGTAATGTCTTAAGAATAGATCACTCTGTGTGTAATGACTCTATAGAATAGATCACTCTGTGTGTAATGACTTATAGAATAGATCACTCTGTGTGTAATGCTCTATAGAATAGATCACTCTGTGTGTAATGACTCTATAGAATAGATCACTGTGTGTGTAATGACTCTATAGAATAGATCACTCTGTGTGTAATGACTATAGAATAGATCACTCTGTGTGTAATGACTATAGAATAGATCACTCTGTGTGTAATGACTATAGAATAGATCACTTGTGTGTAATGACTCTATAGAATAGATCACTCTGTGTGTAATGTCTCTATAGAATAGATCACTCTGTGTGTAATGACTCTATAGAATAGATCACTCTGTGTGTAATGACTCTATAGAATAGATCACTCTGTGTGTAATGTCTCTATAGAATAGATCACTCTGTGTGTAATGACTCTATAGAATAGATCACTCTGTGTGTAATGACTCTATAGAATAGATCACTCTGTGTGTAATGACTTATAGAATAGATCACTCTGTGTGTAATGACTCTATAGAATAGATCACTCTGTGTGTAATGTACTCTATAGAATAGATCACTCTGTGTGTAATGACTCTATAGAATAGATCACTCTGTGTGTAATGACCTCTATAGAATAGATCACTCTGTGTAATGCTCTATAGATGACACTCTGTTATGCATGAATAGATCACTCTGTGTGTAATGACTCTATAGAATAGATCGCTCTGTGTGTAATGACTATAGAATAGATCACTCTGTGTGTAATGACTCTATAGAATAGATCACTCTGTGTGTAATGACTCTATAGAATAGATCACTCTGTGTGTAATGACTCTATAGAATAGATCACTCTGTGTGTAATGACTCTATAGAATAGATCACTCTGTGTGTAATGTCTCTATAGAATAGATCGCTCTGTGTGTAATGACTATAGAATAGATCACTCTGTGTGTAATGACTCTATAGAATAGATCACTCTGTGTGTAATGACTCTATAGAATAGATCACTCTGTGTGTAATGACTCTATAGAATAGATCACTCTGTGTGTAATGACTCTATAGAATAGATCACTCTGTGTGTAATGACTCTATAGAATAGATCACTCTGTGTGTAATGACTCTATAGAATAGATCACTCTGTGTGTAATGTCTCTATAGAATAGATCACTCTGTGTGTAATGACTATAGAATAGATCACTCTGTGTGTAATGTCTCTATAGAATAGATCCTCTGTGTGTAATGACTATAGAATAGATCACTCTGTGTGTAATGACTCTATAGAATAGATCACTCTGTGTGTAATGACTCTATAGAATAGATCACTCTGTGTGTAATGACTCTATAGAATAGATCACTCTGTGTGTAATGACTCTATAGAATATAGGAGATTCACTTTTTGTATTGAAGAACTGAAATAAATGAACTTTTTGATGATATTCTAATTTAGTATGAAGCACTTTTATGTCAATGGTGCCCATTGTCTTCTATAGGCCCCGTGCTCTGGGTTGACAATACGATCCCGAACCTGTGATTGGTGTCTGAGTGATGGTAAGGTTGTACCAGTATGACCACCTATAGAGGGTAGTGGGTGTCATTGGGGTCTTAACTGCAGACAATCCTTAGAAACGCCCAGATTGGTGTCTTCCCCTCATCCTTCAAACATGCCTCGATCACACCCATTCTCAAAAAGTTCTCCCTTGACCCATCCTCTGTGTCTAGCTATCGCCCGATAGCTCTTCTCCCTTATGCCTCAAAACTACTGGAACAGCATTGTCCATCTTGAACTGTCCTCCCACCTTTCCTCCTGTTCCCTCTTTGACCGTTTACAATCAGGCTTCCGACCGCATCACTCAACTGAAACTGCCCTAACTAAAGTCACCAACGACCTACTAACCGCCAAGAGCAAGCGACACTACTCTGTCCTCCTTCTCCTGGACCTGTCTTCTGCCTTCGACACTGTGGACCATTCCCTCCTGATTCTCTCATCTCTGGGCATCACAGGCTTGGCCCTATCCTGGATCTCATCATATCTAACAGATCGAGCATTCAGTGTCTCCCTCTCCCACACCACCTCCTCACCTCGCCCCCTGTCTGTCGGTGTTCCTCAAGGCTCAGTCCTAGGACCCCTACTCTTCTCCATCTACACCTTTGGCCTGGGACAGCTCATAGAATCCCATGGTCTTCAGTATCATCTCTACGCCGACGACACGCAGATCTACCTATCTGGACCTGACCTCACCTTCTTACTGACAAAAATCCCACAATGTCTGTCTGATATCTCAGCCTTCTTTTCTGCTCGCTTTCTAAAACTGAACATGGATAAAACAGAATTCATCATCTTTCCCTCATCTCACTTTACCCCCCCACCAGACCTGTCCATCAACATCAATTGTTGCTCACTTTCCCCAGTCCCGCACGCTAGGTGCCTCGGAGTGATCCTCGACTCTGCCTCTCTTTCAAGCCACATGTCCAAACCCTTGCCTCCTCCTGCCGTCTCAAACTCAAAAATATTTCCCGGATCCGGGCATTCCTTGACCACGACACCACAAAAACACTAGTGCATGCCCTCATCATCTCCCGCCTCGACTACTGCAACCTCCTACTCTCTGGCCTCCCCTCTAGCACCACTCCAATCCATCCTACACTCTGCTGCCTGACTAATCCACCTGTCTCCCCGTTATTCCCCAGCCTCTCCTCTCTGCCAAGCCCTTCATTGGCTTCCTATCGTCCAGAGGCTCCAGTTCAAAACCCTAACTATGACATAGGTGGCGCTATAGAGTACAAGTCCTCTTTGTTTGAAGAGGCAATTTGCATATTAAAATTTCCCGAGGAGCATTGCACGGCGAATAAGCCTCCTTACCTCGACATGCCAGAGCTGGTATGTCACTCTCCACAAGGAGTAACCTTAACCCCCAGACCCCAGTCCAGAGCCTCTCATCCAGCCAAATCAGATCTCTCCTACTTTGCACTGACGAGGACCAATAGTCCAAACACACGTGTCTGCAAATGGAGATTCTGATTTGGCTTTTATCCTAAGTCATATTACAAGACTCGTTAAAGGGTTGATTGTGACTTGTAGGATCGCTACTTCCAATAGGTGGCGCTAGAGTACAAGTCCTCTTTGTTTGAAGAGGCAATTTGCATATAACTATGACATACAAAGCCATCCACAACCTTTCTCCTCCATACATCTGTGACATGGTCTCCCGCTACCTACCACACGCAACCTTCGATCCTCTCAAGATCTCCTTCTCGACTCCACTCTTATCTCTTCTTCCCACAACCGCATAAAAGACTTCTCCCGTGCCTCTCCCATACTCTGGAACTCTCTACCCCAACACATCAGACTCGCGCCTACCATGGAAACCTTCAAAAAGAACCTGAAGCCCCACCTCTTCCGACAAGCCTACAACCTGCCGTGATCCTCAGTCTACTGAAGCATCGCACGACCAACTCTACCCTCTCCTAGTGTATCCTCACCCATCCCTGTAACTGTGAGCCCTCCGGGCAGGGTCCTCTCCCCTTCTGTACTTGTGTGTGCCTTGTATTGCTCACGTTTATTGTACTTATCTATATTCGCCCCCTTTCACATGTAAAGCGCCATGGAATAAATGGCGCTATAAAAATGAATAATATATAATATAATAATAATAAATTTTCTGTATTTCTTGGAATCCTATATTTCTTCTTTTTCATAAGGGCGGTGGAGGGGAGAAGACATTACTTCTGGAGAAGGGCAGAGATTGCAGCCTCAGGCTCCCTCACTCTCTGTAGAAATATACTAGGTGGATACAACGTTACCATGAAGATTCCATTCTGTTTAGCCCCGAGGGTCCCGGGTGCAACTGTCGGGGGAGTTCAGGTTATTTCCCTCATCTCTGTTCCTGAAGTGATGTGTAGTCGCTGCCGCAGAATTTCATCGCCAGAAGAAAATGTATTTATATAACTTGTCCTGAGGTCAAAATGGAGGCCACCCCCGTGCAGAAAAGAAGACATGGCAGAGAAGAGAACACAGGTCCTGGAGTTCTGCTTCTTTCCTGGGGCCACATCAGCAGATTTTGCTGCTTTTCCCCCAGGTTCTGGAGAATTGTGGCTTGATTTCCTCCTCACTTGTTTGCGTCTGTAATTACTCTGGTTGTTGATGGGGGGCGCTGTGCATAGAGAAGGGTTATCCTCACTTGTGCTCCATGTCTCCTCCAGTGTGAATAGGCGCCTAAAGGACACGTGTACACCACGTCTTTCCCATGCAATTCCACTCTGAAACCCAACTGAAAAAGCACTAAATAAACACTAAAATAATGACCATGCCCCCTGCGGCATCAGAGCGGCTCGCTGGTCGTTTGTTCCGGCTTTTCAGCTGCCGGTTTCCGAAGATGCGGCGCTGTTAGAAATAGTGACCCGACCAAGAAAACTTCTCCTTGGAAGCCGCCATTAGTTTATTCAATACAAATTGTTGTTTTTTTTTAAGTAAAAACAGCGACCAAAAATGTTGTAAAAAAAATAACCAAAGAGATTACAAAAAAGAAGTTCCAGAACGAAAGACACCGGCGTGCTGTAAAGCATGATCCTCCCGAAAAACTCCCCAGGTTCCTGTAAAACACATCGCGTGCACGTGTAGCGGCTCCTAAAACGGGAACAATATTGTACTGCCCAAATTTGCTGGGTATTAAATATCCCTGGGGTCCACAGCAGACCCCCAGACTACAGCTTTAGTCCGGTAACTGGGACGCTAAGACTAGAATGGACGGGACTGTGGCCAGACTGGGACAAACCCCTCCAGCCCCAATATTATAGCACCCCCCACCGGATAAGTGAATTATGCGTTACTCGACCATGGACATCACCAGGGACGGTTCTAGACAAAGTGGGGCCCTGGGCAAAACTTAAAAGTGGGGCCCCAAATGCTGACATATTGCTCCATCACACGTCACTGAAGCCAGAGATCAGCTGCAGCCCGGACTTCCTTTTCATGTTCAGTTTGTCCGGAGGCTGAGACAGTGACGCCACCGCTGATTGGGCGCCAGGCATCACATGTCATTCCACCACATCACAGCCCCGGGGAGAGCGACTGCCGACACTGCGAGAACGGAGCTGGCACATGAGGTGAGCATAGGCTTTATTACATTATTGGGGCCGAACAATTAGTTTAAGAAGGGGTTGTCTTAGTAGTGGCAACCCCTTTAATGACCAAGCCAAATTTTACAATTCTGACCACTATCATTTTCTGAGGTCATAACTCGAACTCTTCAATGAATACCGCTGATTCTGAGAATGATTTTTGTGACATATTGTACTTTATGATACTGGTAACATTTCTTCAATATGATTTGCGTTTATTTATGAAAAAAATGAAAATTTGGCAAAAATTTGCTAAATTTTGCAATTTTTAAATATTCGTCATATCGCACAAAATGATAATAAATAACATTTCCCATATATCTGCTTTACATCAGCACAATTTTGGAAACATATTTTTTTTGTTAGGAAGTTATAAGGGTTAAAAGTTGACCAGCGATTACTCATTTTTCCAGCATAACTTAAAAAAAAAACATTTTTTAGGGACCACATTGCATTGTATTGTACTCTATGGGGCTGCGTTATACTCCTTGACGCGGCATTGTAATCTATGGGACCACATTATACTCTCTTGGACTGCATTATAATCTATGGAGCTGTCTTATACCCTATGGGTGCTGCCTTATACTTATGGGGGCTGCATTATACTCTATGGGCTGCATTTTACTCCTTGGGGCTTTATTGTAATCTATAGGGCCACATTGTACTTTATGGGGTTGCATTATAATCTATGGGGCTGCATTATACTCTATGGGGGACTTCATTGTACTCTGTGGAGCTGCATTATACTTTAGGGGCTGCATTGTGATATATGGAGATGCATTGTACTTTATGGGGCTGCATTATGCTCTATGAAGCTGCATTATACTCTATAGGGGGCTGTATTATACTCTGAGGCTGCATTTTACTCTATGAGGCTAAATTATACTCTATGAGGCTGCATTATACTCCATGGGACAGAATTATACTCAATGAGCCTGCACTATACTCTATGGGGCTGCATTATACTATATGAGGCTGCATTATACTCTATGGGGCTGCATTACACTCTGTGAAGTTGCATTATACTATATTAGGCTGCATTATACTCTATGGGACTGCATTATACTCAGTGAGGCTGCACTGTACTATGTGGGGCTGCATTATAGTCTATGAGGCTGCATTGTACTCTATGGGGCTGCATTATACTCTATGGGACTGCATTATACTCTGAGGCTGCATTATACTATATGGGGCTGCATTATACTCTATGGGGCTGCATTACACTCTATGGGGCTGCATTACACTCTCTGGGGCTGCATTATACTCAATGAGGCTGCATTATACTCTATGAGGCTGCATTATACTCTATGGGGCTGCATTATGCTCTATGAGGCAGCATTATACTCTGAGGCTGCATTGTACTCTATGGGCTGCTTTATACTCTATGGGGCTGCATTATACTCAATGAGGCTGCATTATACTCTATGGGGCTGCAATATACTCTATGGGGCTGCATTATGCACTATGGGGCTGCATTACACTCTATGAGGCTGCGTTATTCTTGGCGCTGTTTCTGAAGTTAACAGACAGAACACAGTGTTATATATGAAGTCTACTTCATACAGGACACCAGATCCTCCCCTGTCTTCCAGGATTTGCTGTCTACAATTACTCTATATCCAAACCCTTTAGTGCCCGGCTGTGATGATTCCTGACAGTGCGCAGACTGAGGATGAAGAGCTTGGACAGGCAGATCCAGGAGCGCAGCAGCAGTCATCCCGTGTGCCAGGCCAGGTTGCGTTTCATAAGCTGAAGATTACAATTCACATCAATGTCTAAAGTACAATGTCTACAACTTCTCAAAGGAAAAACGACAAGGAGCATGAAGGAGGCTGCAGGGGATTGACAGAGCTTTACCCGGATATCGACCATCAGACAAGGAGAGCAGACGACGCGTGACTGCGGATTTACAGTATGTGCCCCTGAATCCCCCCCAGAGCCGTCCAGATGAAGCACTGATGTACGTAAGGCAGGAGAATATCACCGGGGAATGTTTCGTCTAATAATCACTCTGAAGAATCCCAGGAAGATGAGATAGAATGTATCTATATTATATCAAAACTACATATGAGCGGATCTTTTGTAATTGGAATTCACCAAATTTTTGAGTAATACTCAATTTGCGATGAATAAATTTGTGTATCTACATACCGCAAGTATGGGGGAGGGGAGACGACAAGAAGAATATATCTCATTTCTATGTCTTGTGTCTAATTCATTCACAATAAATCTGGAGATTTAATGAAGTTTTCTTGACGCGTGTCGCCAAGAACTGGCTTCCTCAGGGGCTTAGGGTGTAGTGGTGCTTATTATGGGCTTACTGGATTGTTTGTGGTTTTAATGTTTTGTAGTGCTGTGTTCAATAAAAGTGTGATTTACTTATTATTCTGTGTGATCTCTGATTTCACACGTCCTCTTCTCTTCTAGCTGTTTATGCATAACTTACTGGACATGATACAGGTGATCGCTGGTCATTGATGGTGCCCTCCTTTCTTTGTGACCTGCCACGTGATGTCACAGCCGCACTGCATTATGGGGAATGGGAAGCAACCGAAATTAATCCGATATATTACCAATGTGGGAAATGTGCTGGAGAACATTTTTATAATGTAAATTGTGAATCGATCCGCTCATCTCTAATAAAATCCTTATAACCACAAGAATATCTCAGTGTTTGCCTGGAAAAGCTTCCATCATTTATACACTGAACCTGAGTTACATCCTGCAGCTCTTTTTTTATTATAAAAGTACAAAACTTACAAACGCAATAAAAAACATTATTCATAAACCCCAAAAGTCCAATGTCCAGCAGATTTATGCAAACAAAATGTTCCTCCATTTCATTACCCCCCAGCAAGGGAAGAGACCTCAACCTACGTACTTATCATTCCCCTCATATACACATACCCACGCATTCACCCCTAGAAAAAAAAAACAAAATTCAGCCAACTGCCCTAAAGTAAATAGGCCACCTGGCCCAACTTAATTACATATATATATATATATATATATATATATATACATACACACACTTTTTTTTTTTCCCTAAACTAAATCACCACCATTCCCCAAAGGTCCCACGAGAGTTTGTGGCCTATCACACACAGCAAATCTTGGCATCCCGCCGGACGTCCATTCTCCAAAACCCATCCCCCTCACCCCCCAAGAAAACCCCCACCCCACCTAAACTAAATCCCCGTACCCGCATCATAGTGCACAATTACAATATATATACAGTATACACAACCTTATAACCTATATCAATAACAACATATACATAATAACAGCAACTACACACCTTAACCATGACCAAAGAACGGCCCAAGTTCAATGCTTCCAAGCCCTATACCCGGGTTACCAATTCCAAAACAAAAATCTATGAGTGAGGGTTACAGCCCACCACCAGGAACTGGAGACCATAGAGGCTCTCACCCTAATCTACCGCACATCACCCTGACCCTCCCTAACATAATAATAATCTTTATTTATATAGCGCCAACATATTCCGCAGCGCTTTACAGTTTAACAGTTTCAAACACAAGTCATAAGTAACAACGTTAACAATACAATAATTAAAGCAATATAAGACGCCCCTGCTCGTGAGAGCTTACAATCTACAATGAGGTGGGGGAGATACAAAGTACAGGTGTTTATATACAATGGTGCATTTACAATGATGGTCCAGCCATCTTGAGGGAGTGAGGGATGGATGGAGATAGTGAATGGGCTACACACACACACACTTACACATAATATGACTTTGATTAGTGAATGTGATAGGCCGCTCTGAACAGATGTGTTTTGAGGGAGCGCCTGAAACCATGCAAATTGTGGATAGTCCTAATTTCTTGGGGTAGAGCATTCCAGAGGATTGGCGCAGCGCGGGAGAAGTCTTGGAGTCGGGAGTGGGAGGTACGGATTAGTGCAGAGGTTAGTCGAAAGTCGTTTCCAGAGCGCAGCAGTCGGTTAGGCCGATAGATAGAAATGAGGGAGGAGATGTAGGGGGGTGCTGCACTGTGGAGAGGACGGGCAGGTGATAGATAGAAATGAGGGAGGAGATGTAGGGGGTGCTGCACTGTGGAGAGGACGGGCAGGTGATAGATAGAAATGAGGGAGGAGATGTAGGGGGGTGCTGCACTGTGGAGAGTACGGGCAGGGTGATAGACAGAAATGAGGGAGGAGATGTAGGGGGGTGCTGCACTGTGGAGAGGATGGGGTAGGTGAAAGATTATGCATTGAAGAGGAGGGATGATGTAGGGGGGGGGTGCTGCACTGTGGAGAGGACGGGCAGGGTGATAGACAGAAATGAGGGAGGAGATGTAGGGGGGTGCTGCACTGTGGAGAGGACGGGCAGGGTGATAGACAGAAATGAGGGAGGAGATGTAGGGGAGTGCTGCACTGTGGAGAGGACGGGCAGGGTGATAGACAGAAATGAGGGAGGAGATGTAGGGGGGTGCTGCACTGTGGAGAGGACGGGCAGGTGATAGAAATGAGGGAGGAGATGTAGGGGGTACTGCACTGTGGAGAGGACGGGTAGGTGATAGATAGAAATGAGGGAGGAGATGTAGGAGGGCTGCACTGTGGAGAGGACGGGCAGGTGATAGATAGAAATGAGGGAGGAGATGTAGGGGGTGCTGCACTGTGGAGAGGACGGGCAGGGTGATAGATAGAAATGAGGGAGGAGATGTAGGGGGGTGCTGCACTGTGGAGAGGACGGGCAGGGTGATAGATAGAAATGAGGGAGGAGATGTAGGGGGGTGCTGCACTGTGGAGAGGACGGGCAGGGTGATAGATAGAAATGAGGGAGGAGATGTAGGGGGGTGCTGCACTGTGGAGAGGACGGGTAGGTGATAGATAGAAATGAGGGAGGAGATGTAGGGGGGTGCTGCACTGTGGAGAGGACGGGTAGGGTGATAGATAGAAATGAGGGAGGAGATGTAGGGGGGTGCTGCACTGTGGAGAGGACGGGTAGGGTGATAGATAGAAATGAGGGAGGAGATGTAGGGGGGGCCGCACTGTGGAGAGGACGGGTAGGGTGATAGATAGAAATGAGGGAGGAGATGTAGGGGGGTGCTGCACTGTGGAGAGGACGGGCAGGTGATAGATAGAAATGAGGGAGCAGATGTAGGGGGTGCTGCACTGTGGAGAGCTTTGTGGGTGAGAACCAGTACTTTGAATTGGATCCTATAATGAATGGGCAGCCAGTGTAAGGACTGGCGAAGAGCGGACGCGTCCGAGTACCGATTAGCCAGATGGATGACCCTGGCTGCTGCATTAAGGATGGACTGGAGAGGGGATAGTCGAGTAATGGGGAGGCCAAGTAATAGAGCGTTGCAGTAGTCCAGGCGGGAGTGGATCAATGCTACAGTGAGGGTTTTTGTTGTTTCCATGGTGAGAAAAGGGCGGATTCTAGAGATGTTCTTTAGGTGTAGGCGGCAAGAGCGGGCAAGAGATTGTATATGGGAGGTGAAGGAGAGATTGGTATCAAACATAACACCCAGACAGCGAGCCTGCTGCCGGGGTGTTATTATGGTGCCGCCCACGGAGAGGGAAATGTCAGATTTAGGGAGGTTAGTTGTAATGTAAGTAGTACAGTTCATATAGTGTCTTGTGCTTGGGTGCGATGAAAACACAGGAGTCACAGGTTTGATATAGAAGGTCTTGTATTACTTCATACAAGTGGCAATAATAGTCACACAGTTTGCAGATACAAAAGCAGGAGACACAGCAGGCCAGAGTAACTTAAGCTCAGCAATCACTCTCCACAACAGGTTCAGGATCTCTTCTCTGTTACCGTAAGTCCATGCAAACGTGGATTTATCAAATAGCAAGGTTCCAAAGTCCACGAGTGTTCCAAAGTTCCACAATAGGAAATAACTGGAGTACAAGGTCCAAGGCTTTCAGGAGTCAGGTCACAGGTTCACTGCAGGCTTGATTCTGAAGCACTGATTGCTCAGCTGTGACTGCTTAAGAAGCAAGAGGAGAGAATCAGGGCGGGAACATGCAAGCTGGAAACTCCATATTGACTGAGGGCAAGATAGCTGCAGCAAGACAGAAAGTAAAATGGCTGACGGAAAAACTGAGTTTCAGGAACATGTACACAGAACCTTACATTATCCCCCCTTAGGGACAACCTCCGGATGACCTCAGACCAGGCTTGTGTGGGTACCTCTGATGAAACTGACGGAGCAAGCAAGGAGCATTAACGTTATTGACTGGTTCCATGAGTTGTCCTCCACTGGGTAGCCCTGCCATTTAATCAGATATTGTAACTGATTTCTATACAACCTGGAATCTAAAATCCTTTCCACCACAAATTCTTCCTGACCATCGACTAGCACTGGGTCAGGGCAAGGAGAGGAACGTCCAGGAAACGTATTGGGTGTCGCAGCCTTTAGTAGGGATACATGAAAGACAGGGTGGATTCTCATAGTTCTGGGCAGTTGAAGACGACAAGCAACGGCACTTATAATTTTACTGATTTTATAGGGTCCAATGTACTTATGTCCCAACTTAGACGATGGAATCCTTAACTTAAGATTTCTGGTTGACAGCCAGACCAGGTCTCCTACCTTGAAAGCTGGTGCAGGTTTACGAAATTTATCTGCTGCTTTCTTGTACCTTTCCTGAGCTGATTCCAGATTCTCCTTTAGAAGATCCATATTCTTCTGTAAAGACGTGATTCTTTCAGCCACTGCTGGTAAAGGCGTATCTATGGGAAATCGAGGAAGAATGTTAGGATGATAACCTAGATTAGAGTAAAAAGGAGACTGCTTAGTGGAGGCGCTCTGAGAGTTGTTATAAGAGAACTCAGCTAATGGAAGTAGATCCACCCAATCATCCTGTAGGTGGCAGATAAAGCAGCGG
This sequence comes from Oophaga sylvatica, assembly GCA_033576555.1. Taxonomy (NCBI): domain Eukaryota; kingdom Metazoa; phylum Chordata; class Amphibia; order Anura; family Dendrobatidae; genus Oophaga; species Oophaga sylvatica. The sequence continues at coordinate 228,059 of JARQOD010000080.1, forward strand.
AGATACTGCTCCAGGGTTTGATTGGTTTGTTCGGTCTGTCCATTAGTCTGGGGATGAAAAGCAGAAGAAAGGTTTTCTTTAATGTCCAATGCTGCACAGAAACTTTGCCAAAACCTAGAAGTGAATTGCACCCCTCGATCCGAAATAACCTCATCCGGTACTCCATGTAAGCGAAACACATCTTTAATCATCAAATCTGATGTCTGTTTTGCAGTGGGTAAGCCGACACAAGGGATAAAATGAGCTGCCTTTGTTAGACGGTCAACCACCACTAGAATGGTGTTCTTCCCTTGAGAGGTTGGTAACTCCACAATGAAGTCCATAGAAATGGATCCCCACGGGCGGGACGGGGTGGGAAGAGGCTGTAACAGACCAGTTGGTGAGGAGCGAGGTGTTTTGCATCTTGCACAGACTTCACATGAAGTGACATAGTTTAAAACATCCTTCCTGCAAGTGGGCCACCAAAAGAAACGAGAAAGAAATTCCTGTGTCTTTAGAATTCCTCTATGCCCAGCTATCTTGGAATCGTGAATGAGTTGCAATACTCTCAATCTGACTGTTTCAGGAATATACAGACGTTGTCCCTGAATCCACACACCATTCTTAAAGACAAGACTTACGTCCCTTGGGGGTTGTGCCAAACAGGAATCCGCATGGTATGCTTCCTTGATGTCCTTAAGTAGGTCTTGATTATGAATCACTCCCAGGAATCTAGAGTCAGGAAGAATAGTCTTAGGAGGAGTAATTGGACGTGTCTCTGCTGAGTAAATCCTAGAGAGTGCATCAGCCTTTCCATTGCGCGATCCTGGTCTATAAGAAATGAAAAATTAAATTGGTTTAAGAAAAGATTCCAGCGAGCCTGGCGAGGAGTCAGGCACTTAGCCGACCTGATAAATTCAAGGTTACGATGGTCTGTCAGAACAACTATTTGCTGTGCAGCTCCCTGAAGAAGGTGTCTCCATTCTTTGAAGGCGGCAATAATGGCCAACAACTCTCTATTGCCCACATCGTAGTTCCTCTCAGCCGAAGACAACTGCTGGGAAAAGAAGGCACAGGGATGCAAGACATTCTTCTCACCTGTTCTCTGAGAGAGTATAGCTCCAACGGCACAGTCTGAAGCATCCACCTCTATTATGAAGGCAAGCTCGGGGTTGGGATGTACTAAGATAGGTGCAGTGGTAAATTTATCTTTTAGACGGGAAAATGCTTCCTGGGCCTGGGGAGTCCAGGAGAACCTAGACTCTTTCCGGGTAAGTTGGGTGATAGGTGTCACTACCTCAGAGAAATTCCTAATGAAACGTCTATAGAAGTTGGCAAACCCGATGAAGCGCTGTACCTCCTTCACATTTCTAGGACTTGGCCAATCCTTGATGGCTTGGGTTTTGCTTCCATCCATACTAATTCCTTGTGTAGACAGTACATACCCCAGAAATTGAATTTCGGTCCTATGGAATTCACACTTTTCAAGTTTGATGTAAAGATGATTTTGTCTTAGACGTTCCAAGACCATTCTCACATGTCCATGATGTTCCTCTGTGGAGTTAGAAAAAATTAGAATATCATCCAAATAAATCACCACGAATGTATCTAGGAGATCCCTGAAGATGTCATTCACCAAGTGTTGGAAAGTGGCTGGGGCGGTACTCAGACCAAAAGGCATAACTAGATATTCAAAGTGTCCATAGCGTGACCTGAATGCAGTCTTCCATTCATCCCCAGGTCTAATACGGACTAAGTTATAGGCCCCACGAAGATCTAGTTTAGAGAAAATTTTGGCATGTCGCACTCTCTCCAATAACTCAGGGATTAAAGGCAATGGATAACGGTTTCTAATAGTAACCTTATTGAGTTCCCTATAGTCTACGCAGGGTCTCAGAGATCCATCTTTCTTCTTTACAAAGAAGATGGGTGCACCTGCAGGAGATGAAGAGGGGCGTATGAAGCCCTTGGCTAGATTTTCGTCTATGTAATCCTTTAAAGCCTTTAGCTCGGGCCCCGCCAGGGGGTAGATCTTACCAAAAGGTATCTCTGCTCCAGGCAATAATTCAATTGGACAATCATATGGACGGTGAGGAGGAAGCTGGTCAGCGTTCTTCTTGTCACATAAATCCACATAGTCCTGGTATACAGCTGGTAGTTCAGGGACTGACATGGTTCCTTTAGGAACAGAGCAAGCTGAAACTTTTGGACTCATCTGTTTCTCTGGAAAGTGTAATTCCTTGGTCTCCCAGTTAATGGTAGGATTCTGAGCCTGCAGCCATGGTAGCCCTAGAATAATGGGAAAGTGAGGAGAAGAGATAAGCATAAAGGACAGTTTCTCTTGATGATCTTTACCCATAAGAACCCTCAAAGGCTCTGTTTCCTGATCCACTGGTCCAGAGGTCAGCAGGGAGCCATCCACAGTTTCCATCTGTACTGGAGTAGCCTTCTTCACTGAACGTATCCCCTGTTTCAGAGCAAAGGAGACATCCATAAAATTTCCACTTGCCCCTGAGTCGATCATAGCAGAGCTAGACACCCAAGCTGAGTCAACCCAGAGTTTGATGGAAAGAAAGCAATGAGAATTGTTTTTCTTACAACTCAGCTGGGACACCGCTGAGGAAACTTGAAAAATTGCAGCGTTTACACAGTCAACGTCCTCAGAGGTAACGGAGTTTATGTCAGAGAAATCAAGATCTGTTACTGCAGATCTCTCTGGAGCCTGAGGCTCGGACCTGACAGATCCCCTCTCGCAACACTCACAGTGAATGAGTGCTGCAGTAGTCTTACGAGAACAGCTGGGGCAGTTTATAATGAAGTGCCCTGACTTACCACAATAGAAACATAGATTCTCCTTAAAACGATGTTCCTTGCGTGCATCACTAACCCGTCGTTGTAAAGAGTCTACCTGCATGGGTTCAGGTTCAGGTTCCGTGTAATCCTACTCAAAGGTTCCTTAGCTGGAGAGGAAGGTAGGAAAAGGTTAGTGCGATTGCTTTCGAACCATCTCTCTTGCCTGCGTTCAGTCAGACGAGTATCAATACGGATGCAGTAGTTAATAAAGTCACCTAACGCAGTGGAAGGGTCGGCACGAGCAAGTTCATCCTTAATCAGTGGAGATAACCCTTTTCGAAAAATAGATTTTTTGGCGGAACTGTCCCAGGTGGTATCAAGGGCCCATCTCCTGAAATCCAAGGCATATTCAGCTACCGAGTGCTTACCTTGGCGCAAAGCTAACATGGCTGCTTCAGCTGTTGCACCTCGATTGGGGTCATCAAACACCTGCCCCATGGCTGAAATGAAAGCATCAAGATGATCCAAACATTCATCCTCAGTCTCAATCAGAGGGTTTGCCCACATCAAAGCCTTGTTGGTAAGCAACATAATTATAGTAAGCACCTTAGATCGTTCAGTGGGAAATTGTGAAGCATGTGCAGAAAAAAAAAGATTGCATTGATTAATAAATCCCCTGAATTTCTCACGTTCACCGCCAAAACGAAAAGGGGGCAACTTGGGAATCCCAGAACTCGGGGCTACGGCAGGAGCCTGGACTCGCCCCTCTAGAACCTCAATCCTGGCTCGCAAATCCTGGGCAGTCTGTCCAAACACTTGCAAATTGTGATTAGTGAGGTCCTGTAGGTTTGTAAAACGGGTCTTTATATTCTGCAAATCTGCAAGGATATTATCAGTCACTCCGCAAAGTTCCTTTATGCGGGCCTCCATTTTCCAGATCTTTTAAGACAGGAGTACTGGAAGGAGAGGAAAAAAAAAAAAAAAAAACAATAGTGTTTACCTGTGGTAACACTGCAGAGAGAAAAAAAAAATAAGGGAACTGCTCACCTGGAATGGTTGTGAGAAGTCACAACCACTATCATCACAGAAAGTTCAACCGGACATCTGATATCCACAGTTACAGCAGACACAAAAGAGGAAAGAAAAAAAAAAAACAATAGTGTTTACCTGTGGTAACACTGCAGAAAAAAAACTTAAGGGAATTGCTCACCTGGAATGGTTGTGAGAAGTCACAACCACTGTCATCACTGAAAGTACAACCGGACATCCGATATCCACAGTTACAGCAGACACAGCCTTTCCAGACCCAGCAGACACTAACGTTTGGCTTCAGAATCTTGTAATGTAAGTAGTACAGTTCATATAGTGTCTTGTGCTTGGGTGCGATGAAAACACAGGAGTCACAGGTTTGATATAGAAGGTCTTGTATTACTTCATACAAGTGGCAATAATAGTCACACAGTTTGCAGATACAAAAGCAGGAGACACAGCAGGCCAGAGTAACTTAAGCTCAGCAATCACTCTCCACAACAGGTTCAGGATCTCTTCTCTGTTACCGTAAGTCCATGCAAACGTGGATTTATCAAATAGCAAGGTTCCAAAGTCCACGAGTGTTCCAAAGTTCCACAATAGGAAATAACTGGAGTACAAGGTCCAAGGCTTTCAGGAGTCAGGTCACAGGTTCACTGCAGGCTTGATTCTGAAGCACTGATTGCTCAGCTGTGACTGCTTAAGAAGCAAGAGGAGAGAATCAGGGCGGGAACATGCAAGCTGGAAACTCCATATTGACTGAGGGCAAGATAGCTGCAGCAAGACAGAAAGTAAAATGGCTGACGGAAAAACTGAGTTTCAGGAACATGTACACAGAACCTTACATTAGTAGATGGCGGGAGCAGAAGGAGTTCAGTTTTGGAGAGGTTGAGTTTCAGATAGAGAGCAGACATGATGTTGGAGACTGCGGACAGACAGTCGGTGGTGTTCTGTAGTACAGCGGGGGTAAGGTCGGGGGATGACGTGTATAGTTGTGTGTCATAAGCATAAAGATGGTACTGAAAGCTAAATCTGCTGATGGTCTGTCCAATTGGGGCCGTGTAGAGAGAAGAGAAGGGGGCCAAGGACTGAGCCCTGGGGTACACCGACAGTGAGAGGAAGAGGAGATGACATGGAGCCAGAGAACGAAACACTGAAGGAGCGGTCAGAAAGATAGGAGGAGAACCAGGAGAGAACAGTGTCCTTAATACCTAGTGACTGTAGCCTAGAGAGTAGGAGACGATGGTCAACCGTGTCGAAAGCTGCAGAAAGGTCGAGAAGAATGAGCAGAGAGTGGTCACCATTACGTTTTGCTGTCAGAAGGTCATTGGTCACTTTGATGAGTGCAGTTTCAGTCGAATGTAGGGGGCGGAAGCCGGATTGTGAAGGGTCTAGGAGGGAGTGAGTGGAGAGGTAAGGGTAAGGCGGGAGTAGACTAGGCGCTCCAAAAGTTTAGAGATGAAGGGGAGATTGGAGACCGGTCTGTAGTTGTTTGTGCAGGAAGGGTCGAGAGCGGGTTTCTTTAGTAGCGGAGTAATGATGGAGTGTTTGAAGGAGGATGGGAAAATGCCAGAGGAGAGTGAGAGATAAAAGATTGTAGTTAGGTGAGTTGTGACAACTGGAGAGAGAGACTGGAGGAGATGTGAGGGAATGGGGTCGGTAGTGCATGTAGTCGGACGAGAGGAAGAGAGGAGTCTGGAGACTTCTTCTTCTGTGATGGGATCAAATGTGGAAAGTGAGCCAGGGGAAATGCAGGGAAGGATGGGAGTCACAGCACTTGGTGGTTGAGAGCAGATTTCCTGACGGATAGTATCTATTTTTTCTATAAAGTGGGAGGCCAGGTCGTCAGCACAAATGTCTGTGATAGGGGCTTGTGCTTTTGGCCTGAGGAGGGAGTGAAAAGTGTCAAAAAGTTTCTTGGGGTTGTTGGCTAGTGAGGAGATCAGGGTGGTGAAGTAGGTCTGTTTGGCGAGGTGAAGGGCTGCATTATAAGTTCTTAACATGAATTTAAAGTGGATGAAGTCTTCTGGTGTGCGGGTTTTTCTCCAGAGGCGTTCAGCACTCCTAGAGCATCGCTGAAGAAGGTGAGTTTGCAATGTGAGCCAGGGCTGTTTTACTGTGTGTTTGGAAGTTCTGAGGGTGAGCGGTGCTACTTGGTCAAGGGTGCTTCTAAGAGTGTCATTGTAGTGATGAACAGCCAGATCAGGACAAGAAAAAGAGGAGATTGGGGACAGCGATGAGTGTAGGGAGTCAGAAAGTGTCTGAGGGTTAATAGCTTGTAGATTTCTGAATGTGTGGTAGGTAGGAGTGCGCTGGGGTGGTCGAGGATTTGTGAGGATGAAGGAGAGAATGTTGTGGTCAGAGAGTGGAAGCAGTGAGTTATTTAGGTGGGAGATTGAACAGAGGCGGACAAAGACCAGGTCAAGGGTGTTACCATCCTTGTGTGTCTCAGAGGTTGAAAGCTGTGAAGGCCTAGAGAAGTGGTTAGTGATAGAAGCTGAGATGCAGATGTGGAAGTGGGGCTGTTAATGGGGATGTTGAAGTCTCCAAGGATAAGGGTTGGTAGTTCTGAGGAAATGAAGTGCGGCAGCCAGGCTAAGTGGTCAAGGAACCGGGTGGGCGAGCCTGGGGGCCGATATATGACCGCTACTCTGAGGGAGAGGGGACGGAAGAGCCTGATGGTGTGGACCTCAAAAGAAGGGAATGAGAGTGATGGAATTGGGGGGATGACCTGGAAAGTGCATTGTGGGGACAGGAGTATGCCAACTCCACCACCATGTCTGTTTGCGGGTCTTGGGGAATGGGAGAACTGTAAGCCACCATAGGAAATGGCAGCAGGGGAGAATCCTGAATCCAGGTTTCAGTGAGGGCCAACAGATGAAGAGAGTTGTTCAGAAAGTAGTTGTGCAGGAAGGATAGATTGTTGCATGCAGACCGTGGATTCCAGAGGGCACAATTAAAAGAAGGAGATGAGGGAGTGCAAGTAATATTAATAAGATTATTATGGTTTCGATATGAGGTAGGATAGGGATTGAGGTTGGGGGATGGTGGATCAGGGTTGGGGGAGTTGTCCCCTGAAATCAGTAGGAGAAGGAAGATAAAGAGCAGGTAGTTGTTGGACTTGTAAGTAGGTTTTTTTCTGTGATGTGTTTGGGCAAGATGGGCTGAAATCACATCACAAAAGAGAAAATCCAGTCCCTATAGCCCTACCAACCTCTCCCTACCTGCCCCTACCTGTCCCTCACTGACCCTCACTACCAACCTAACACTAACTACCTGTCCCTAAAGACTGTCCCTATCTGTCCCTCCCTGTCCCTACACATTTATCTGACCCTACAAAATAAATATAAAAGGATAAGAAAGACTAACTCCATCCTATCGCAGGCACACAGAACCTAACTCACCCTAGGGCACATTAAAGGAGAAACCCCTCCATAGAAGAGAGGCCCTCCCTGCACCCAGCCTCTCAAACTCCAGGGAGCGCACTTTTGCCAGGTCACCCAGGATGTTCCTAATCACCTCTTCCCTGGGGAGGACTTTCCGCTGAGTAGACACTAGACAATATGCATTCCACGTGCAGAACCTAGTCACTAAACTAAGAAAACAGTGCCACGATCTCGGCCACCAAGGGACCTGAAGGCCCCATAGGCCCACTCCGCATAGGAAAGGCCTGCCAGCCTAGGCCATCCAATGGAAGCACCCACCCTGCTGTAGACCTCTGTATTAAAGGGACACCGAAGCAGGAAGTGCTCCATGCTTTCAAGCATACCGCCACACTCCTCGCTGGGACAATCCCGGTCATCAGAGCTCCTACACTTCAGGTTGTCCCTCACATACAGCTTCCCATGGAAGCAGCGCCAAGCCAAGTCACAAAACTTCAAGGGGATCCGCTTAGAGTTCAATAACCAGAGCCCCACCTCCAGATCGCTGCTTGGGCAATCCCTGAGCGCCAGGGGCTTCTGAAAGTGGATCAACAGGACCCTATTGTCAAGAAACCTTCTCGACATGATCCTGATCTCCCACACTCCCAGACCCCATTGACGGATCACCTTCAGAACTAGGGTAACGTAAGCCGGAAGATGCCCATGAGGTGTACGAAGGTCCTTCACCTGCCCTCCTGTCTCCCATTCCTGGAAGAAAGGCCGAAACCACCCCTACAGGAGAATACCCTCTCTGACCATAGGTTGGTGATGTTTGCCTTAAGAAAGGTGTTTACTAGAAACACCACTGGGTTGACCATACCCAACCCTCCTAGTCTCCTTGTGCGGTACGTGACCTCCCTCTTGATTAGGTTCAGCCTATTTTCCCATAATAATTGGAAAAACAGGCTGTAGACCCATGTCCAAAGATGCTCTGGCAAGATGCAGACGCTGCCCAGAAATATTAGCAAAGGAAGCAAATAGCCCTTGGCAAGACTAACCCTTTCCCTTAGGGTCAAAGACCAACCCTTCCACTGATCCACCTTCTGGGCGGCAATCTTAAGTATGCCCTCCCAGTTTTGCTGGGGATAGTCCCCAGGCCGAAACTGATGCCCAAAATTTTTTCTGTGGCCTGAGAACCTGGAAGGGTGTCCGGGAGATCAAAACTTGGATTTCCCCCTCCCAGCCAGAGACTCTCACACTTGTCCTGGTTGATCATGGACCCGGATGCCACCAAGTAGCGTTCAACCTCAGACATCACCCAATCTGCCTCCTCTCTCGAGGATACAAAAAGGGAAACGTCGTCAGCGTACGCCACTACCCTCAAGGCGGCCTCTGGCTCCGCCTGGTCCAACCCGACTCCCACCACCCTCCTTAAAAGGGGGTCGATCGCGAACACATATAACAGTGTGCTCAGAGGACAGCCCTGGCGGACACCAGACCTCACCTCAAAAGGGTGTCCGACCCAACCGTTCACGAGCGGAAAAGTCTCTGCCCCATTGTATAAAACTCTCAACCAGTCAACAAACCTCCCAGGCAGACCATACCTCAGAAGGACGGACCAGAGGTACTCATGGTTAACCCGGTCAAAGGCCTTTGCCTGGTCTAAGGACAGCAAGTACCCCTTCCAGTGACCTGCCCTGCTCCACTGCCTCTCGGACACCGAGCACAGCACTAAATGTACTGCGGCCTGGAACAGAGCAGTGCTGGGCCCCCGAAAGGAGCCGGGCGCAAACTTCACCAACCCATTAAAAAGCACCTTTGCCAGAACCTTTCGGTCCGTATTGAAAAGCGCTATGGGACGCCAGTTCTCAATACGGGACGAGTCTTTACCTTCGACAGGATAATCAGGGCTGACTTCCTCATTGAACTGGGCAGAATGTCCAAGGAGAGGCACTCATTAAACACCTTAGTCAAGAGGGGGACCAAAGAGTCCCTAAAAGTCTTATAGAACTCGGATGTTAAGTCATCCGGACCGGGCGACTTTTTGGGTCGGAGCCCATCAATCGCCTGTCTCACTTCCTCTTCCCTGATTGCTTCTGCCAAAACATGAAGAGAGGGGTCATCCCCCGGCTCAGGGATGGTTTCAGCCAGGAAAGTCGACATCTCATCCGATCAGGATCCCTCCTCCCCAAGAGGTGCGAGTAGAAGGATCTGACCACCTCCAAGATCCTGATTTGGATCTGTTCAGGGACCCGTACTGTCTATCAGTCCTGTCACCATCTTACAATTCAATGACAACCTGCAGTTTCTGTAAGGGTCGGGCGAGCGGTACCTCCCGAAATCCCTCTCAAAAACCAAGGATGTGTGCCTATCGTACTGGCACCCCTTGAGCTAGGTCTTCACCCTGGAGATTTCCTCTCGGTCCCCTCCAGTCAAGACGAGCTGCTCGAGTTTCCTCCCCAGCTGCCGATACAGGCGGTACCTGTTCAGGCCCCTGAGGCTCGAGAGCTGACGGAAGAACCTTGCGACCCTGCTTTTGAAGATCTCCCACCACTCAGACTTACTGCTACAAAGACCCAAGAGAGGTACCTGGCTCTGAAGAAATTCCTCAAAGGACTGTCTTACTTCCGCTTCTTCCAGAAGGGACGAATTCAGCTTCCATAGGCCTCTCCCCATCCGGGGAGTCTCTGTAACATTCAAAGTAAAGAAATTAAACAGTGATCGGAGAACTCCACCTCAACAGCGGACACTGCAGAAGAGACGGCTTCCTCCTTTAAAAAAAACCTATCCATCCTAGACCTACTGCTTCCCCTATAAAAGGTGAAACCCTCGTGACCTGGGGTGTGCC